>JACDOX010000009.1:3486209-3596982 GCA_014549065.1 Cardinalis cardinalis | reverse complement strand
CAGCCTGCATCCTCTACAGCCTTGTGCCTTCCTCTCTGACCCTCCCCTGCCTGCTCACAGGCAGCACATTGTGGCAACATGCTGCAGACTCCAGAGTGTTTACAAACAGCATTTTGACAAAGTGAGGACAAGCAGAGATACTATTTCCATAAGCAAGTTTTTTAACCAATGGGGGCATGACCATTCACTGAAAAGAAAGCATCTTTCCTAACAGAGAATATAGTGTATTTTCCTTTATGTAGTCCATAATAGACCTGGTAGGTCATGGTGTGTTTGAAACAGAGAAGCTAATTTTGCTTTAATCACATCCAAATTTACTCTCTTTACAAATACAGCTGTATTATTCAGATAGAAAATGCAGTATTGCTGGATATTAAAATATTAAGTATTATTATTATAATCAAATATTAAGCTATATTAAGACATTAAGAATGGAGGAATAGCATAGTTTGGACCTTGAAAAGGCTAATTCTGAAGGAACAGCCAGACAAATTAAACCTATCTTTAAGATATGACAACACATTAAAAAAAATTCTTAATTCCACAGTCAAGCTTAATTCAGTATAAGATGTGAGTGTTTCTCTAATTTAATTTGATGCTTATCTATGCCTTAACCAGTAACAGAATTCCAAACATGGAAGACTGATTTTTTTCCCCCCTAACTTTTTTTCCCTCCACAGAACACCATAACAAGATGGGGATCTAGGAAGAAACAGTAGAAGGACATAAAAAACAGAGTGGTATAAAACATAGCATAGTCACTGAATGTGCAAAATGAATTTCCCGTAAATGTGATAAACTAATTAAAAAGTTACACCAGCGGGGACAAAGGGGCCATAACTTCTTACACCAGGCACACCAACCTGAAAACTTTAAAAAATTCTTTAGGAGGAAACCTGTGGTGGTAAACATTACACAGATCACTGTTTTCATTTCAGCAAAAATCAAAGCAGAAGAAAAAAAATCTAAAGCATTTTGAGAGTTTTTCTGCTTTGCATACAATGCTCTCCTTTTTTCCTTTCACTTCGCTTAAAAAGATGTTGCATGTTAAAATGATCAACTTTTAGAACATCAGTGAGATCAATTTTTATAACATTAGTGAGTCAATATGCAGGAAATGAGCCAAAGAGGAAATTGACGGAATCTCTCTTGTAATCATACATCAATATTTAACATACATAAATATCAATTTCAGATGCCGAATCTGAACTTGAAAGTAACAAAAGAAGAGTTTGTCATAACATAGGTTGTGTGTTAGTCAAAAGAAAGACTAAGAATCGCCCTAAGGAGGAAAAAAGTCTGTTTAAGCTGAGCTAAAGAATTTTAATGCAAGGATATTATGGGCCAATGGTTCCAGATTTTGCCCAGTCACATCTCTGACTGAGCCAACTAGTCCTTCAAGGGAGTGGTCTCAAAGTGGGATGCAGAAGATAATCCTTTGGAGTACTGGAAAAAACACTTCTTGTACTGCTAATAAATTTTTTTAAATGTAACACGTAACATTTACATAACAATGTAAATTGTTGATTTCATCTTTACCTTATACGATTCAATTTCTATTTTTGTATGTTTAAGAATGCAAATAATATGTTGGCACAACAATATATTTCTATAATTTATAACTAATTATACCTATACTGTGGGAGTTCTTAAAGTTTTTTTCGCTGATGGGGTGTGTGATCAAATGTCCCTGTGCTTCAAGAGACATTCAACATTTCTTTCCAGAAACACAGAGGAGGTAGGAATGTCTGCCTCTGTACATTTCAAATACTCCAGGATCCAGTTCCTTGATGCTTTGGATCCCTATCCCATCAAATGACAATTCTGTAATTYGAATGTTACAGAATTTGAACTATTTTCTTCATTTAGACATGCCACGGATCACAGGCTTCTCCTGCCTGTCCTCCTGTAAGCTGTTCTTTTCAAGCACTTCAGAGCTGTTCATTTTATGTACTTTAAGGCCTTTAGAACTGCCTCACCTTCACTGTAAAAATACACTATTCTTAGAGAAGAGTGGAGCCAAAAGCACTGTTCTGTAGTGTTCAATTCGAGTCCTAGGAAAAAAACACATGACAGTGATGAACTGACTAAGCAAGACATATCCCTCTGAAGAAAAAAACGAAGGCCCTGAGTGGCTCATCATTATTACAAATCACACAACTGAAATGACTCCTGAACACTGATGGACCGGGGGCATTGACCACCTCTCCAGGAGCCTATTGCAGAGTTTGACCTCCCTCTGGGTAAAGAGATGTTTCCCAATGTCCAGCCTGAACCCTCTTCCTGATAAGCTGTGTATTAGCTTAAATGTGCTGAGCTGATAATCGATTTGTCTATTGCAGATTCACTTTTCCACCTAGATTTGCCATCAGACACCTGCCAACAAAGTAAGAGGTCCAATCCCCAGATGAGTGGGCATATTGCTAAGGAATGCAATTAAGCTGAGAGACACAAAAAAAAAGTTACTCTTGTGAATAACTAAATGATAAATTTTCAGCTTCACCATTTTCCAGATAGTGGTATTCATGAGATCTGTAAAATGGATGAGATCTTTTAACTAGATTGGAAACTATGTTGTTCATTGTAGTKTGAATATTCAAGTGTGTGAGACAAAGTTAAGAGTACTGAAAATTGCAGAACATGAAGCATAGCAGCTGTAAAAGAAAAATTCCTTCCAAATTTTTCTGATATCCTATCCTTGTATTTATTTCATACTTTGCAGCAAGCCCCCTTAGTGAAYGTGCGTATAGAAAAGCTTCTCTGTAAGAGATCTAATTTTTAACCTGAAGGCCTTGTTGATCTGCTCATCCTGGGTTAACTGGTTTCCAAGTCAGCAACAGCAACAGCCTATACTGTCAACAAAGTCAGACCTCTGTTCCTCACCTTACTTCTTTTATTTTTTTTTTTTTTGGTGGGGGAAAGCAGAAATAGATACAGATTCAGATTCTGTCAAGTCCACTGACAAGATACATAAAACATTTTGCTTTGCATGCCTGTGAAATTTAATTTTGGAAACCTCAAGAAAAYGTTTCTCAACAAAAGTTTGAAGCCATAGACCTTGCTACCTTAAGAACAGCAGCCAGTAGAATAGAAGAGCATCATCAAAAAGGAAGTATAGAATGTTTATTTATAATAGTTTCAATTACACAGCAAACAATCCTAAACCAGATCTCAAAGTGTTTTACAAACAGCAGTATGCCATGGGCAGAATTACAGTCCCAGACTTGCTCTTATCTGCTGATGAAGAATTCAGATTACAGCATATATTCACTGCTTCAAAATGCCAGTAATGGTAGGGGAGCAAAACACTAAGTTTTGGTTTTACTTTAACATCATTCTAAAATGGCTGGACCATAAAAAGCAATTGGCCAAAACTCATTCCTCGTTACAGACATATTACTGATAAAACACACTCTGCTGCCAGATTACCTTTGGTTGGAATAAAAAACCCAACATAAATACCAAATATGATTAAAATGAGTTAATTATGACWGATGTTGACCATTATAAACCTGCTAGGAATATTTCTTCCCCTCCCTCACCTGACAGGCACACTACACTCACAGCAATAAAAATGTAAAATTATACTCCAAGCATCTAAAGTAGTTCAGACTCCTGACTGCAGTGTCTCACAAACAGATATACAAGAACACTGTCAAGATACAACAGAGGTTATTCCACAATTTGAGCCTTTACACAATAAAGCCATCAAACAAAATCAAACCTGAAAGGCTGAGATCTTCAGAACAGTCTGACTGCATACATCTTAGCTAAATTTTAACAGCAGGTATGAACGTTCAAAATTTCCAGTATCAGTGTAGGTTTAAATAAGTTTACACCTTCCCTCACCTCCCCCAAATAACCAGGGGTGCCAAAGCAGCATAACATGAATCAGTAGGCATATCAGCAAGTTCAGAGAATAGTTCAAGAACAGGTATGTCTCAAAACCTCACAGTCAATTAGAAGGGAAAAAAAGAAATTTGGAAAAACATCTTGTTTTCTTAATCAACTCTGCATTTGGCCTAAATAAAATATCAATTCCATATTCCTGAACATTTCCATAAAATCCATTTCAAGCACTGGCAAGAAAATGATCTTTCATGAGAGAGAGAGCAGCAGAAAAAAACCCCAAAGCTTTGCTTACAAGCTTGAAATATTTTACTTCATAGTAAAGACCCTTTTGGATGGTGTCTTCATATATTCTCTTTAAGATGGATTGTTTCAAAGATCTCAGACGGCTGCTGTGTTACTCTAGGGCTCAGACATTAACAAATTAATCCAGATTTAAGGCAAAATAACTTGTTTTACATTTGTTATGAAGAGAACATTCAACTGCTGCAGTTGAATGGCAGTTTCATGGCAACCTATCACTGAGTTTTCCATCTGCCTGGGTCTTCAAACACAGAATTACAGAATGGCTTGGGTTGGGAGGGACCTTACAGATCATCTTGCTCCCGCACCCTGCCATGGGCAGGGACACCTTGCACCACACCAGGCTGCTCAGAGACCCATCCAACCTGGCAATGTCTCTGCAAAAGCAGAGTACCTCCCCACCCAACAGACAGGGCTCAGAGGATAAACTGTAAAATGATCATAAGATACTCCAATATTTATCATACTAGAAATCACATATGCTATAAAAATAAAAAATAAGCCTGCTACTGTTTTAGCATTTTGCCTTGCATTGAAGAAAAGGTGACAGTGAACTGTTTTGCCAGTTTGAACAGTTTTAGGACTATCAGACTAACTTCTACCGTGTCTGAGCCATCACAAATAAATTAAAATCTAGCCAAGGAAAATAAATATTTTTTTTACCCCTCTAGCCTAACTTTTAAAAAATGGTCTTCAAAAGGTAGCTGGTTTCAATACTTTTAGGGGTAGCCTTAAAACTAGAAGTAATGAAATATAAAGAACATTTTATAAAAATGTGTATAAAATTTAAGCAAGTTACTGTAAGCTACTTCAGATTTTAAAAATTTAAATATTTAATCTCAGAATTATTCTGTTTTACACTACTACGGTTTCCAGGGAACCATTCCCAAATCTAAGACTTGTCAGATAAAAAAAAAGCTAAAATACATCAATTTCTTTAAGAAGTTGACTCATTTCCACAGGATTAGAAACTCCACATATTGTATAGTTATATAACTTAAATAATTTAAGTAATGCTGCTGTAGCAATGCTTCTCCAKTATGCTAACTTACAACTGGTCTTGCAGTTCCACAATGATATATTCCAGCTGCTCCTTCTCCATTTTATGGGCTAGATCCATATCTTCAATTCTTTGTAACAGCAGTTTATTCTGTGAGACAGATTCAGACAGCTGGTTTTCTCTGAGTCGTACCAATTCTTCAAGATAACCCTGAAAATGTAAGTTATTAGAAAACTTTGAAGAACATACTATCAAACCACTTTTGATTATGCATGGTCATATTTGTTGGTTTATGATGTATACCATTTTATTTTGGGTTTCTTGTAGGTTTTTTAATTATTTATTTTTAAACAGACTAGTAAACTGACTTTAGATTAGTTTGAGATTTCCTAGTAGGCAACAGGAAAATCATATATTTATTTATACTCTTGCAGAGGAGTAGAAAAATGGATGAAAAAATGAGACAGGAAAGACACCAGCATGAAACATTAATTCATCTTTCAAAAACAACAGTCAYGAGTACAAGAAAAAAATCAGAATTCTACAACTGAACAGGTGCAGGATGTTAGATAATACACAAGGGTAAGAGTAGACTATATCTACATGGATCTCTATAGTTAATGAAAGGGATCCAAAATTACTATTAATAAAATATCCAATGTTAAAGTTATTTTAAAGTTTCTTTGAACTTTTGAATCACACATTAAAATGACAAAGCAGGTTCCAGCATGTCAGATGTTAGTAACTTCTTAGAAACTGCCAATTAAAACCAAATACAGTAAGTCTACGCTACATAAAATTGTGCACATTCCTTGAAACCTGTGGAAAAATGTGCAACTTTTTATATGTGCCCACGTTCTAAAAAAGGTATTAAAAACAAGGTAGTTTTCAGAGGCACAGAATGGATGTGTCTATTTTCAGCTCCTGCTGAGTTAAGAAAACAGGTTCACATTAGCTAGTAACAAAGTGCTACTAGTGTAATTCATCACCACAGAGACTGTTAAGGGTTTGAAGGATCTCTGGGATGAGAAGAAACAGAAGGAGCTGGGATTGTTCAGTTCAAGGCTGAAGAGAAGAGGAAAAAGAATCATATCAATGTGCATCAGTGTTTAATGAGAGGGTGTCTGCATGATGGAATCAGACTCCTCTCTGTGACAGCCAGTGAAAAGAGGCAACGGGCACAATCTGAAATACATGCATACAGGAAACTATTTTAAGAAAACTTTTCTTTCCTCTTTCCTTTTTTCCCCATTAAATGAGSCTGTCCAAACAGGCTAGAGAACATGTATCCCCAAGATATTCACAGCCTGACTGAAAAAGGCCTTGAGAAATCTGCTCTAGTCTACTTTTTTTCTGAGCAGGGGAGATGGAMAAGACAATCTCCAGAGGGGCCATCTGACTACAACTATTCTGTGATCCTATAGTTAAATATAGTTCTATCCATTGGGTGTATTTATATTTGACAGGGACTTTTTAGTCTCAGTACAAGTTCCAAGGAATCTTGAGAGCTTTGCAGTATGCCTAGTTCTGTCTCATCAAATATTACTGTTATCTTGACTCCTACGATATTCCTTGGAGTTSTAAGCTAGCACTTAGAAAGTACTAAATGCTGCATTACAACACAACAGATTTCCTGCCTCTCAAAAACATAAAAAAATCCAAAACAAAAATTTAAAAAAAATCAAACGATTTTACAGAAAATTTTAGACCAGAAGCACCAGTATCAGAAACACAAGCCTCTGCACAGTAAATACATCTACATACAATGACACGGAGATGCACATCCCACCAGTAAAAGCATATAAACTTCCAGTTTAAACAGTACATAAATAATTCAGGAGTTTATTATTCAAAAGTGAACAGCTTAAACCATTCTAAAATAAATAACAAATGTGTAAAGTATGACTCATTGACCTGGACAGGAGACAACTTGGAAAAGACAAAGTCGTCATATTTCCAGAGTRGCCTGGGCAGGGCAGAAAGGAAGAGACAGTTCCTAACCTTTTAAAAAGCAAGAGCTAGGCATCATAAAATCAAGCTCTTAGGAACCAGATTTTAAAAGACAGAATAGGAGGTAGTTTTTCACACAACAGATGGTAGATTCACAGAATGCTCTGGAAAAAAAAAGAAAGTTTGGATGGTGAAATTTTACATGAAATTGAGGGGATATTTGACAAGTATTTGGCAGAGACATCTATATGAGGTTACTACACAGACAAACCTTTTAGCTTCAGGTAGCCCCTCAAGTGACATACATTAGCTAGGGCTGCATTAGAAGAAAAGTGGGGCATAATCATGTGCTTTGTGTTTATTCTTTCCTCCACATCTGCTTTGGTCAAGTACACAAGATGGGACAGCAGCATAACCAAGGAGTCTAGGTCTAAACCTGCAGAGTGCAGCTGATCCAATAAAGCAATGCTAGGATTTAGCTTGCTGAAGTAACACCTGACCCTATCCTACCACTCAAATGGCTCAGAAGAGGGACATTTGTTTTAGCTGCAATCTAATTGCATGTCACATTGTGACCCGGTGCTATTAATGGCTGCAGCACACAGACTTACTTGGGAGGCACAAAAGAAATTTATCACTGTTTGGGCAAAATGGATGACAATAGAGCAAAACAAGGATCCATCAGACCTACTGTATCAGCTACTAAAGACATTATTTTCAACTTGGTCTTCTTGTCACAAACACCCAGTTTTCCAACACACAGAATGTCAGAAAGGCCATTCTACTCAAATAAAAAGTCTCTGATTAACTGCTACCTACTGCACTGAGTGCAATTCAGTCGTTGGTGCAACTCATTGGCACGAAWAAAGGGAAGGGAGAGAAATACTTGGGAAAGTAGTTCTATTACACAGTCCATGTTAATGGTCATTTGTTCAAGCTGAAATAGAACAAATGCAGTATAGTTGAAGTGAAATCATATAAAAACTTRGCAGGCACATCCCCARTGAAAATTAGAGAACAGAAAATTTTCTGGCTGTAGGAAAAGTAAGTTATTTTGCTGCTGCAATTCCAAAAGAGGACAACTAGGGAAGTGTCAGCTGTCAGAGTAGCTACCATTTCGAAAATTGTTTAAATGCACCAAAATTTCCAAAGATTTATCCTACAACTGAATTAAATTCACCCCTATATTAGTTACCTATGAAGTAAGCAATTCATTAAGAGAATGTTACCAGAAATAACTTCCACGGAATAGGAATGGTTCTAGATCTCRGACTCATGAATAAACCAAAATCACCATTTGCTGTTACAGCCAAGGACAATCTTTGTGCTTATGCAGATAAAGGTTCCTAGAGATTCTGACKGTGGATGTGGGTTACATGTTTCTACACATGAATGTCACAACTTTGATGGAGTATCTTCGGAAATTAACAGCCTGGATACATCAAGAAAAATAAACATCCACCTATTCTGTTCTCTTCAATGCTTCTCCAGATGGACAAGACTCTCCTCATGATGGGGAAAAGTGTACACTCAAACTCATCCCATGTTTTTGTCTAGCAAGGATGGGAATTCCTTCTGGAGGTTCAAGAGAATGGTTTTCATTTATGTATTTGAAGAGATTCCTTCTGAACAGCATGCTTTGCTTTATATAAGCAGGGAAAATGCCCTCCGTTACCAGAGAGGACCCCAGGAACACAAGTTCTTTTCATATGGAAAGTGAAATTTTTCATATGGAAAGTGAAACTATACCAGCTGAGAAGACTGGACCAGAAACCTGGATGCAACAGTTGAGGTTATATTTCAAAAACAAAGTCTAAGAGACCCAAAACACAAAAGCAATAATTGTATGCATAATTCTATGTATAATTTAAAAAAATAATATAAATAAATATTAAATATCCATTAYCCCATAGTAAATCTGACTCTTTCACCTGTTACTTAGAAAAACTCTAGCTTCTTTCAAGTGCATTAAAATAAACCATTTTTAATGCAGGGAAATAATTACACCTCCAAGTATCCTTATGTGGTTCCAGCCCTTCATATGGTTGACTCAATTCAGAGTTTCACAAAAATCAAATTCTTACGCTAAGGAAACAGAAYAATAAAAGTACTAATAGAAGTAATTTTTAAAAATGTAACCAGGTGTATTTAATTTTTTCCTGCAATTTTTCCTGACCCCTCCTTTCTTTCTTTGTGTACTRCTACTTTGGCGTGTATGAAGAGCCTGCCCTCTTCTCTCTCTACTAGCTAATATGCATTGTAATTACAGTGGATGTAAAAATGTTGTTATGAAAAACTGACAAGTACTTTGCTTCAAAAATGCTAAATTACTAAAAGGTTTGGACATATATTTCACTTCACCTTTAACTTAAGTACGTTGGGTGCTAGATGGAAAACTCACCTTTGGCTTCTGTAGTTACATTCAATATGCCACCTAAATTAAAATCCAATACCAACAAATTCTTTCACATTTTCTTTTCCCGTTCTGCTTCAATTAAGTTGTAAGTAACTACCTATTTTCTAAAAACACATCCCAGTATCACTGAGAAGATAGCTTTACCTTTCATTTAAATGGATTACTTTGCAGATCCTTTTTGTTTAGTTTAAGAATAAGTATTAAAGTTAACATCACTATCATCACTATCACAGCCTTCAGCTGTCAGTCTACCTACAATAAAAATCTGTGACTTCTAAGGAAGAGAAAATTCATGTGAACTTCAAGCTCACAACCTAACAGCATTAGAGATAGAGGGTCTCTAACTCCGAGATTGGATAAAGAAGCCAAAGCTTCGACAATAGATTGTGAAATCTGATCTCTGAATTATTGCTATTCTCTTCCCCAACTCATCAAGCCTCTTTTCCCTTAAATCAGTGAGCAAAGATGCTTGGATACTCTGAGGATCATAAAATTTAGGACCACTTACATGAAGCTAAACAACACCTCCTAATATATTTTCCTGCCTTTACTTAGATGGATATGTCACCAGCTGGCTGGTGATTAGCTTTGGTTCCACACAAAAGCCCCCACACAAAACGAATCTTTTACCTTCTGTTCCAATGCAAGCCGGTACTTCTGTTCTACCCTTTTGCATTTGTTGTACCAACTGCTTTCATCTGTGATGAAAGGAGGACCAATGTTCTCTGGAGTACTGCCTTCACTGCCACTGCTGCCCAGCGTTCTTAGCTCTTCTTCATCACTGCTGATACTGTCAGAACTGAAAAATCACATTTATTAGCCAAGTCAAAAGCTGTGCTTATAAAAATGCAAAATCTGATTGAAATYGAAACATTGTATTTCTTTAAAAGCTCTGTAAACAAAAAAATGGAAACATTGGAATATGAGGGATTACTAAACACAACTTGTATTTCAAGTTTTTGTTTCTGTAGCCACCAAAAAAGTGGACAAAAATCTGTTTGTGATTTTTGCCAAGTCAGACAACCRTATGTGAGCTACATTCCTTAGTACAAAGTGTAAATGCATTATAGCATAGATTTTGTTTCTGAAAAAAAATAAAAAGCAGAAACTAAAAGAGTGGTTGTCATTACATAAAAACAAGATAAATTAAATCAGAATGTATATCTATGTTTATAGCAAAGATCCTGTGCCTGTTACTTCACAGAATGTATCTCCCTACATAGTAAGTAGACTCATTGTTAAAATATCTTCATATCTTCCAGAATCAATGCATGCTAGAGAATGCAGACATCTGTCTCAAAGAAAAGAATTTATTTTAGTCTAGAGAAGACAGAGGGGGTGTCACCAATGCATATAAATATCTCAAAGGCAGGTGTCAAGAGGATGCTGCCAAGCTCTTTTCAGTGATGCCCAGTGACAGGAAGAAGAGCAATGGCAATAAACTAAAACACAAGAAGTTCCATCTCAACATGAAGCAGAATCTCTTTACATGGAGGGTGGCAGAGCACTGGCACAGGCAGCCCAGGGAAGTTGTGGAGGGTCCCTCTCTGCTCCAGGAGTCACCTACTGTAGATGACCCTGTCTTGGCAGGGGCTTGGACAGGGTGATTTCCAAAGGTGCCTTCCAACACGAACAATTCTGTGATTCTGATTTACACCAGTACCCACTTGAAAATCTTCCCTTACAACTATATTTCCCCCTAACTAACAGAATTTGCTAGGTTTTTTTAAATAGTCATTTCCACAACCCTATGATCCTGCCATGATAGAAACTGAATCACAATTTGTCGCTAACATGTAAGCTAGTAAGAACTTCAAGAGAGTAACTAGGATGTTTCATGTTCAGTCGTACATCTTCAAGACTATTCCTAACTGCTTCTCTCCCGTTGGTAAACCTAATAACAGAAAACATATCATTAATTACCATGCTTTTTGGTGATGTCAAATTGTGACTTGATTTATTAGATAGTAAGAATTCTTTATATTATTAATMATAAGGCTGATCAGAGAAGCAAAATGCAGCTAAAAAATCAGTTTACATAGCCTGGTCACGACTTTCTGTGATGTGCTAATGGCTTATATTGCCTATGTCATATCTTATATTTATCAGGGTATATATTRTTTTTATTTACATAATATCAATTTAGTTTTATGACTACACAGAAAAGGCCTAAGAGAAAAGACAGCTTGGTCTGGTGATCATCAAAGGAGATGAAGCACTCATTTTCCACTGAACTGTTATTCTGAATCAAGGAAACACAATTAGCATGACTCACATTTCATGAATCATGTAACAATCCAAACAGTCTGAAAGAGTGAGGTAGCTAAGCGTACAGGTTTGTACTGAGAGATAAATATCATTTTGCATATGAAATGAAAAATAAGAGGCCAAATAAAAAGTAAAATCTTGCCAATGAAATAAAATTTTAAAAAGCAGAGTAAAGCTAAGAAGTACCTTTGGGTGAACTTCAAGTACGGTGTATAATCTATGACAGCCGGATAGCTTCCATCCAATCCCTCACCCTTCAGACAAAAACTGATAAAACAGAGCAACAATAATAAGTTTATTACAAGAAAATTAAATTACAGTGAAAGTTGAATATTACCAACCTGAAACTTCATTTTTTGGTGCTATAAACCCTAATTTTTAAACATTCACTTTTATTCTTAATAATACAGGGAGATGGCAAGAGAATAACCAGAAAGCTAACTGAAGCAGCAGAAACAGAAGAATTATGGACAAGCCTGGAATTTTCCACATTTAACATAATTTAAAGGGTTTGCAGAGTGCTTATAAAACCATTCTACTAAGTAAAAAGTAATTTTTTCAAAAATATTTCAGGGTCTTTCTCCTTTCAGACGCTTACAGGTGCTGAGGTGCACGAAGCCGAAGAACATAAATGAATCTAACTTTTGGAAATTGTTTTTAAATGGCGGTAGCTCTATAAAGTTTTCATTTATGCTGTATTTTTTTTTTACTGGAAATAAATTATTGCATTTCAACTATGTTTAATTATCACAGAAGTGACAAAACTGCTTCCACAAGGCTCATATTCCTCATTCCTCCTATCTCTCTTACTGATAAACAGATTCTAGTAAGTCACAGCTATTGCTAACTGAATTGCAAAGTCCCATTTTTGACAATGTAGTAATTTAAAAGCTATTTGGGAAGTACATATAAAGGGTTGGGTTTTTTTCCCCCAAAATAAAAAGAAAAACAAAGTGAAAAAGCAGCCCTCCAAAAGCACAATTCCATATCTAATTCCATTATCTAATTCCATATTGCTGTGAGGGGAGAAAAAAAATCAGATTATGTTCTCAGGCAAGATCACTCATCTCCAGCCCAAATTCATACTCACAGCTCCACATAGATAAGCTAGTCAACATTTATAAGAGATACTGAACTGAAAAAAAATCTCATATATAACACACAAAGAATGGATACAGCTTCTCAGCCATTCAAATCACAATACTATGAAAGTTCTGCTCAGTGGTTCCAAGCAATAGGACAAGAGTCAAGGGGCAGAAACTGATGCACAGAAAATTACACCTAAATATGAGGAAGACCTTTTTACTGTGCAGCTGACCACACACTGGAATAGATTGTCCAGAGAGGTTGTAGAGTCCCTCASTGGAGATATTCCAGAACCATCTGGACATAATCCTGTGCCATGTGCTCTAGGATAACTCTGCCTGAGCAGAGAGGTTGGATCAGACTGTGGTCCCTCCCAACCTGAAACATTCTGTGATATGTGGCGCAATAAAAACGCTCCTGTASTACTAAGCTCCCATTTTGCACAGAAAATTTGTAGACTCTTAAAAGCTTCATTGACAAAATGTAAATGTCTTCAAGAGCCAATCAGCAGTCTGAATACCATTAACAGGTTCCTTTATATTAGGAATCAGAGGACAAAGAAAGAACAAGTAGTCATACAACTAAGCTCCAATACCCTAGCATGTACCACCGAGGCTTTTGAGGGACAAACACAGTCAATTGATGATTATTTATGAGAGGATTTACATAATGCAGACCTAATCTTGCAATGCTTATTCATGTATAGCTGTAGTCCTTCCAAGTACAAGGCTAATACAGAAGCAGTTTAATTTCAGATTATGTAAAACTTAAACTAATAAAATCTGGTAAGATTTGAATTTTGCTGTACACAAGACTAGCACTCTTATCATCCTGCAGCACACTTCTGTTCTTCCAGAACATATGTTGAGGATATTGTTAAGCCAATCTAATGACACAATGCTGGAAAAAAGTTATCCTGTGTTTTCAACCTCTCCCTCCCCACTTTTCCCAATTTTTTTTAAATGCAAACATGACATTCCCCTCCTTACACTGGTATTGGCACTTATCTGACTCCATGATGGTTCAGCAGCCACCAAGACCTGCATTTTTAGGTTGTTTCCCTTTTTTTTCCTTTCCCCACTCAGCTGCATTTCCGTAACTAGCTGAACTAAATGCTCTTTACAACCAGAAAGGGAAAACACACTGCTCCTTCCTTATTTGTTCCTTTCCTTCTCTAAGCATTATTCTCCCATAATCTCTGCCACTAATAGGAGGCTTTTGTGAATCAAAATAGCTAACAAAAAAAGAACTACCCAGTCCTCTTGCTGGGGATGTTTTTTCATTCTTCAACAATTTAGCTGGCTCATAGAAGGGTCCAACAAGCCTGGCACAGAGGTACAGAAACAGCAGTAAATCTCTGAAGGGCCTTTTGGCAATGGTCAATCACTCAATGCAKCCATTCTGTTTTCTGGCAGTTTGCCTTCTATATTGGTTTGTGACAAGCATTAATGCTACTGCAAGGTAAATACTAACAGTGAACTGACAGACGAATGAAGAACAGCATTATCAGTCTCCTTTTCCCTGTGCTGGGTTATGAAACTCTGCCAGTGGCTCTGCCCAAGGCTAAATTGGCTCAACCAGGCATACGAGAAGGTCCTGCACCAGCCAGGTTCTATCTTTTTACAGGCACTGTAATCTTTATATATTGCTGATGTTTTTTTTTAAATATATGTACATATATAGACATGYTTTGTTGGTTTGTTTATTATCTAGGGTGTGCTTGCACTTTGTTACCTCAAAATCACAGAATTAATCATATAGGAAAACCCACAAAAGCCTGGCTAGAAATTGCAAAGGTCAATTAATGTAAGCAGTTCAGCTGCAGGTAACTTTAACACCAATTGATTTAAAATGGTCATTTGTAAGTTACATTTTTCAAATTTAGAAGTGATAAAGTTAAAGATTACCTTCTACAYATGCAGTTACAGTGCTATCCTTGAGTACCCGGACATAACCAAGTACTAATTCACACAGTTCTCCTTACAATTTTTAAATAACTTTAAAAGATGTCATGTCTATAAGCTTCATTTAATAGATCTAAAACATCTTCTGCAATTATGCTTCTTTCTTTTAGGATTTTGATACCTGAAAAAAATACCCCACAATCATGCAGTTACCTAAAGGCATAACTTGGTTCTTACCTAGAAGAACCATTCAAAATCTCTCTCTTGCCCTCTTTTGTCTCAACCTAAGTTTTGTCTCTCAAACTACCACAGGAATTTAAGAATGTTCTCCATAATAGATTGATTTGTAAGTACTTTCCCTGAGCTTTTTGTTGTGAAGCACACATACAGTACCTGAAATCAATTGCATTGAGTCCCAACAGCATACCAGCAAGCATATTTGCTTCTTCACCAAGAACTATTGCTCCATCTTCATAAAACCTCCTTCAACAAAAAAGAAATTAATTCAGCTATTTTTCATATTTAGCAGAAAACTGAAGAAATCCAGTTTAAATTAAACAACTCATGAACCCCAGAGGCATTCGTATTTCATTTCAAATAAAGTAAACTAATAGACTACATAGCACAAAACACCACCATCTTAACACACAGAATAATTTAGACATAAGCAAAAAGACTTTTCAACATTAGTCCTATGAACTAGTAGAACAGGATGGATAAAATAAAAAAAAAYCTATGAAGACATGTTATACTTTACCTCTAAAAGGAAGAATTTGTGTCATGTACATAAAGACATAATGATTCCATCACACGAAAAGAAATTCTCTCTCACAATTGTACTTGCAGGTTCTTTTAAAGTTCAACATTCAATTTTCATTCTTAGCAGCTGATCTTTTTTAAAAAAGTATTTTCACCAATCAGCTATTTTTCAGTTAGTTTACATTTTCCTAAAATATTGTATGCTGGGAAGATGCATGCTGGAAGATCATGAGAATTCACCTGAGAATTACATGTGGTAGGAGGGAATCCAAGAGGTGCTCAGTACAGAGCCAAGGCTGAAATATCACTTAGTAAGAACTGAGACGCACAGTTCACCTTTATGTTCTAGCAGAGATGAGTGCAGGAAGGTGCCAGATTACTGACTACAACCAGACAAATACCAGCAACACTGCCCTACCAAAACTCCATCTGTTTCAAGAACTGCATGAAAGCTTCCGGATAGTTCAGAGAGAGCTCCAGTTGGCTGCATGGGGAACATCCAGAAAATACATGTTTTGAGACACAGCTCCAGAAATTGAACTGTGTTATAATGCATGCTGYGAGAAGTCCCACTTTTGCAGCTCTGTAACAAACATCCATTCACTATACAGAGATGAGTTGTCCAAGATCTCAGATGTTCTCAGTAGAAGGAATAAATCTTTAAGACCTCCTCTCAGAAGACAGATATTATAGTCCTGGTAATGAGGCTAGGAAGTGCAAACTCAGCTCTGTGAGCTCTGACTTCAGGAAGGGCATGAGGAGGCTAAGCTGGCTGAGCCAGAACACTGAGCTAGAGGGACTCCAGTCTGATTCAGCACAGTGACTCTCATTTGTGAACAAACAGCAGTGCCCCAGTACATGAAGATTGCCAGCCATTTCACTAGCACTTGTAAAACCACTGCGAGGTACCAATCTGCACTGAATTCTTGTAAAATAGTGCCTTGGGAGAAATCACACAAAAAGGACAAGGCACACCTTCAATGGTGAGATGTAGAAGTTAGCCYGGCAGTGCCAGGGTTAAAGACAGATGCAGCAATCCAGCCAAGTCAAACCCCCTGGAAAACCCACAAATCTTCATTCAGTGCTATGCACTTGACATCTCACAACACAACAGTCTGCTATAACTTAAGAGTCTGACCAATTAGTTAAATAAATAATTCTGYGCCTATGCTTAATCCAACCCCTCTTCCAAGTGTAATATGCACATCCAGCACTAAGAATGTGCTACTTCATTCAAGTACTAACTCCAGGCAGCTAAACACAACAGTGAAGTTTAAAAAGAGCTATCAGCATGATAGATAATCTTGTATTCTACGTACACATATAACACAAGAAATTTACAGTTTATACTAATAATTATTAAATATGCATATAGTAAAATATATGATTTAAAATGCTAAATAAATGATGCAAAGCATCACCCAAAATTCAGGTCAGTTACTAAGTATCTGAAATCCCACATGGGAAAAGAAAATATGTCTATTGTTGCTAGAGGCTTTGAAATCCATACAACCAAAAGCTGAAAATGTAATTTTTATTTCCATTAGATGTATTTTAAAATATTACTTCAAAAGAAACTTTGCATTTACTATGTTTGGAATGCAAGAGAAATTGTTTTGAAAAGATATATCACTGAAGAACATTCAAATATATTAAACATTAACATGTTCAAATAAATGAATTTGAAACTGCTAATCAAATAAGACCATTGCTATCCACTAACAAACTACACTATCGAAACAGGGACAAAGAACGTACTACTTTACTACATAATTTGTGACCCTACTCTTCCTCATCTCCTCCTCAGAAACCCATGGGACCTTTCAGTTTGAAGCAGCATTAGTAAATCTTTTCCAGATTTTCTTTCTTTTATGTGCTTCTTGTCTACTGTAAATGCAAGCAAATCTGGGTAAAATAAGACAACAAGTTTTGAAACTGCAATGAAATGGGATGTTTACCCAGTTGTGTTTCAAAGTCAGCTTAATACTGGAAAACTATATGGAAATCTCTGGACAAATAGTATTAAAAGAAATAATACACTAAATGAACAGAAGTCCTTACAGAGAAAATTATTCTTGTTTTAATAGCACATTCACTATATCTAAACTTTTAGAGTTCAACACAAAGTACATGTTACAGATCCACTTGTATTCAGATGACTTCATCAAAAATCTGTAAGACATATTCATTATGAGATAAAATAGCATCTAATAATCACATTATCTAAAACCAGCCCAAAACTGCCAGAGTATTCTCTGTCACAAAGAATATTCATCCCTGCTTTTATCATTAGAAGAAAAAAAAAAATCTGTTGCACATTTTTCTTATTATATKAAGAATCCTAGCTATGTCTGATCACTAATTCTGCTGCTCGACAGTTCTCAAGTGGTTCCTGGAATTCTCTTCCTTTTTTCTTCAAAAGTTCTATAAAAATTATTTTTCACTGAGTCCTTAGTCTTTCTATCAATTTTGAAAGGAATATATATCTACCCTTACTACATCACAATTTCAGCTTTAGCTCCTACTTCTGAGAGGTTTTCTTTGCTTCTGACTTTTCAAGAATTCCAGGCTTATTTCCATATTTTTTAAATCACAAAAAGATTTTCAATTTTGCAGTTTTACCCATGCTAAAACCAAATCCACACCAGTTCTAGATACCTTTTATTAGGTTACAGGTCTTTCATTAATGATATCCTTTACTATAGAAATCAAGTGCACCATTCACTTCCAAACATAAGTCCCTCACTTAAAAAACATTTATTAAAATATTGCAAAAATAAAATTCTTGTAGACCTGGTTGTTTTGAAGTCTCTCAGAGCTGTGGAAATGTATTCAGACAAATGTTTTTCCATAAGTGCTACTCTTATCCATGCTCGACCCTGCAAGACAAAACAGGTATCAAATATTTAAGCATTACAGAAAGAAACAGTTTTACACTCTGAAAACTAATACCATTGATTTACCTGAATAAATGACTGATAAACAAAACTAGCATTAAACAGAAACAGTTGCTAGGATGTACTTCATTACAGCAATAACGAAAATAAAAAACGCATTCTTACAAGGACACAAAGTTTATTGTGGAAAAAAAGTTATCCAAAATTTTAAGGAGAGGGTGGAGGGTTTTTTCTTTAATCATGTGCTCCAGCCTTTTGAAAAGTTCATGTATGTGAGAGGCACAGATCAGGGCAGAAAGCTTTACATTTTAAAACCAATGGTATTGGAAGAATCCAGCTGTTTCCACAGTAAAGCGGCAGYGTCCTCAAAGTGATTCTCTGTGTTCATTCAAATATTTGAGGGATTTAATTTAAAAAAAAGAGTTGTGCAATATTTTTTCTCCTCAGTAACAACATTATTATAAAATGTGCACATAAAATACAGACATGAAACTAAATCAAAGAGACCTAAATCTTTTAGAGTCCAAAAGCAAAACTTCACTGGAACAGTTCCATAAACAACAGCAATACCTTTAAAAAATATCCCATAGGAAAGCACGTTGTGCTGTGTTTGTAGGTCTAGTGCACCTGATTGTGGTTTGTAAGAGGGAGACATTTCAATGGCTGCCACAGCTATGACTGTGTTTCTGAGAACACCAGGAACATTTCTTGTAAACCATATAAACTTACAAACACTATATAAGTAGTAAGATGTCTTTATGCTTAATATATTTGGTGCTGACTGGCATCTAACTGAATATCACTACACACATTCTACCAGAACTAGCAGTAGATTGTAATCCTACTTCAGGGTGACCTCACTGTGGCCTTCTAGGGAGCCTACAAGAAAGATGGAGAGAGACTTTTCACAAGAGCATGTAGTGACAGAACAAGGGGAAGTAGCTTCAAGCTAAAAGAAAGTAGGAAGATGCCTCCGCCCACAGCAGGGGGATTGGAACTAGATAGTGTTCGAGATCTCTTCCAACCCAAACCATTCCAAGGTTCTATGAAATACTAAATAAAATTGCTTTCATAAATACTAACAGCACAGCAAAAAATTTAACATAGAAACTAAATTAAATCCCACTGAAATTAGGATATTTACCTGGATAGCTGCCTTTATGTTGCCTTTATTTAGAATRTGACTGAAACCATGAAACTGATGATGATGCTTAGCTAAAGCCTACGCCTCTCCAGTGAAAGCAGAGCCAACTGGCACTGGCAAACCCTGGCTGACAGCTTCCAGGCTGAGGAGGGCACTTATTTGGACCACCAGTCAAACTGATGCACATGATGGGTATTTGTGTCAACATCCTCGCTGTCTTTTCATATCCAGACATACAAAATACTCCCCTAAAAAACTTAACACCATTCTCCACACTCACTGCTCAAATTAGGTTCTCTGTCTACTGTTTGGCAAGAAGTATTCCACAGAGTAATAGAAAACTTTTATTTATTTATAAGAATATTTCAGAAAATAGCCTTGCATCTTATTATCTACTGAATTTAAATATTCATATCTATCAAAATCTCAGAATTCAGAAAGACCTACAAAATAAATCTTAAGAGCTGATCACACCTATTCTATCAGTGCATAAATTCTACATGAATTACTAGAAGGGAAAAGAAAAAAAATCACCCAATTTCTACTATTTTAGTATTTTTTAGGCATGTCCACAAGAACTTAATTTGCCTTAAAAAACTCTGTTTTCAAAAAATTATGTAAAGTAAAAAATCTGAGGACAATCCTTTTATAACATAACACAATCACTGAACTGAGAGAATTTTTCATACTGAGTAAGAAATCTTAAAGGGAACACATTTTGATTTAAAAGTGGGGCTTTTTAAAAGCAAATGTTTACTAGGCACATTAAAAAAAATCGAACAATGAAAAAAAGTGTAGAGGAAGTACTATGGTTTTTTCCCACAGGTACAGAAATGTCACAGCAATGTAATAAAGAGTCACTTTAGCTTTCCTCTTGCCTACCTTAGCTCTAGAAGAGCCGACATTCTCCATGTTCTCAATGCTGCAGATGCAGTTGTGAGAGACTTTTCTGCAAGCTACACGAATGTAGTCCCAGAAACTGCGAGGGCTTTCATAGCCAAACCAGGAGATCTGACCTTCAATCAAAACATAATACACAGAAAGATTTATGGACCTCCCTCTCTGCTAATTGGAGATAAATGTAATTAAATACTCCCCGAGACGCTGCCTTTACTGAAAGGATTTTATACAAACAATGTATCAATGAATTCCTACTGAAAACTGACCCACAGATGTAAAAAAAGTTGCATTATGCAGTTCATCCTGGTTTGAAAGTGATGCACAAAGGGAAGTTTATGGTGGGCTTTATATATCTGTGTGTATTTTCTTGGGCTTTTTCTTGTTATTATGCTAAAATAAGAGTCCTTCACAGAACTCTTCAATCACAACAGAGCACAAACTTGTGACTTAAAAATATGAGGCAAGTAGTTATGCTATTTCTATAGGCAGCATATACATTTCACTAATACAGTCAAGTAGAGAGATTTTTGTTCTTAAAATTATATAAATAAAAAAATATAAACYRCCACTTTGCTGTGGTARTGTTATCTTTATTTTAGGAACAGATTGTATTTTTTSAAAAGGTACTTTCGTTTGAAGAGAAGCTGATGCATAAGCAAAAAAGTTGCAATGATAATTTCTTTTGAGCATACACAGAACATTCCCTCAGAAGCTGAGAGAAAATAATCGAGCAGATCATTACCCCTTCTGGAGCTACAGCCAAAATCCTTCAAATTTTTTCCAGTTTGCAATGTATTGCACTTAGAAAATGAAAGGCAAAACTACATAGCACTTGCAACATCTCTACATAAATTTTAGCAGCAGCACAACAGCTCAACCCCATTTTTCAGAGTGAACAGCACACTGTTCTCACTTCGGACATACCTGAAAACAGGTATGGAACAAGTAAGGTTAATATTGCCCTCTGGTGACTTTCAGCATTGCTATGTGCAAAACCTTGTCTCCATATAAAATGAGTTCTTTTTAAGCTGATTTTATCTTATTTCAAGTCTTGAATTGCACTTATGAAGCTTTACTAATGTATGAGAAAGACTTCTTACTCTTTTTCTGTAGAAAGCTCAAATTTCAAGAAAGAATATATTAGAGTGATACTGCAAATCATACATACTGAAAATAAAAGTCAAAATACGCATTTTTATCTGACATGACTAGACTTAGCTTCAAGCATAACCAAAGTAGTGTCAAAGGTCTGTCCCCTACAAACTGAATAAATTCAAGTGGCAGGTTCTTCTTCCCCTAGAGGGTGCATGTCACTTGGTGGTCCATCTGCTTCCTTCACCAAAGATACATTTATTAAATTCAAAGCATGATAAAATACTTTAAAAACAAACAAACAAAAAAAAAAAGGCACAAGCAGGAAGAATTCATATATAATATCCAATATGACAAAAAAAAAATAGAATTCCAAGGTGCCACAGTTACGGTAGTTTTAGATCTGCTCAGCTCTAAGGACTAAAATAAAAGRAATTCCACAAGGTAAGTGCTTTTGCAAACTTACTATTTTTATTGAAAAAATGCCACGTTTAGTGGACAGCAACAAAAGTTCAATGGCATTTTAACAACACAAAAAGCTACAGATATTTTTCATATTCTTCATCAAATCAAAAACATTTCTGCCAAGGAATTGTACCTACAAAATAAAATGCAGCTATGGCGTAAAGATGACTTCATATCATCAGTTCCAGTTCTAACTAATAAAGGCAGGCATATGATATATTAACTTTTGTGGTTTTTTCAAACTATCTTAAGGGCAGAATATATTTAGCAAAAAAYCAGTTTCATTGCAGTTTTCTGAAGCTCCTAATGCATGGCAATTCCTTTAACAACTGAACACCTGAAAAAGACATGGTCATTTAAAACAAGAAATAACTTTGCAGGAGAAATCCATGCAAGCACACAGCACTTACTTGGCTTACACTGATCAAGAAAGCCAGCTGGCCATAATTCAACATACTCTGACATTACAGCGGGCTCCCATCTCATTCCAGCTCTGTGAGAGGGTACAATGGGTTTCAGACTTCAGCAGGAATTTTCTTCACTTGAAACTCACAGCCAGCTCAGCATCTTTTGTGAACCAAGGTCTCCTATAGTTCACTATTCTGTTCCTACAACTTTRAATCTTGCCCACATTCTCATAACTAACATAATCTGAAAAAAAACTTTCTCAATCTATCTACACACAGAATGCTGGAAAAGACTGACTGAGAATAGTGAGAATGTATTTTWAGAAATATCAAAAAAGATTTTAAACTATAGATTTACTAAAATTTTAAAAGCTTTCAGCACGTGAAATTTATTTGGCCCTTAAAGCACTCAACGCACACAGCCATGAGAAGTCTCGAGAACGAGAAATGAAATAGCTCCCATTACTCAGCACCTGTCAGGCTTTGCCTGCAGTACAGCATCCAGTTCTGGYCTCCATAATTCAAGGGCAGGATCAGATTGGAGAGGGTCCAAAGGAAGGTCACAAAGATGTTCAAAGGGCTGTTAAACCTGTCCCATGAGGAAATACTGAAGGCATTAGGCTTTTTCTCTCTCGGGAAGAGAAGGCTCAATGGGGGAACTCATCAGAATTTTCCAGTACTTAAGAGGGTGAAGGCTCTCTCTTCACAAGGAGCCACACAGAAGACAAAAGGCAACACATACAAGTTGCACTGGGAGAGGTCGCATCCCAAGAAAGAAATTTTTTTACAACAAGAGCCAAAAGTCACCGTGACAACATCCCCAGTGATGTGGTAGAGTTTCCATCACTGGATGTTTTCAAAATATGATTGGACAGAGTGCCAGATATTCTCATCTAGACTCCCATCCCCAAATGATTGGGCCTGATGATTCTTCAAGGACCCTTCCAACTTGGGCTGTTTTATGATTTCAAAATCATATCTAAATTTTAAAAGATCGTAATAAAATTGAAAGGTAGTTTTAGTATAGAACTTACATTCTRTCAAAGTACATCATAAGGAAAGAGGAAATTTCTCAGCAGGAGCACAGGTCTTTGCTGTGAAGTTAATATGTCATCTGAAGATGTAGAAGCTGACAAGGTATTCCAACAGAAATGATGTTGGTTTTGTCAGCCAAACAAAATTCTTAGGTAAACATGGAATCTGCATGTGTAATATTAAACATTGCTCAAATAMATTCCATTCCTGTCTACAGAACTGCAACGCAAATAGGAACAAACTGTGATTATGTTYTTGCTTTCACCACATTTCTGCAAACTGCTGCACACCTACTTGTATCAACCCATTTCTGTTCTGACAACTAGATACAAACACCCACAATTACAGATCCTTTTCATGCCCCATAAATTCTTCACAAATAAGATTAAACAGTCTGATCTCTATCCAATTACCGTCCAATTTAATTTACAAGTTCCACAGTTGCAAAGAAGTAATGACTAGGATGTTCCAAGGTACAGACAGGTTTTCTCCAGATTTCACTACGTTATTTAGTTAGCAGGAATTTTTTCTATCCAATAAAAAGTAAGTTTTAGTACAACTTCTTGCTAACAAACTGGCGTGATCTTTGAGGAATTTCTGAGATACCTACCTTTATTTTGAGCCTACAGAATTGGTCATTAAATACTTAGAGCAGTTCATAAACTCAGTCCTCCAAGACAATTATAAGTTCATTTACAATTTTTCTCCATACAAGAAGAATGAACTAAACCACAAATTACACAAGAGCTCTCCTGTTTCTTCTTAGTCAAAAAGAATAACTCAGTATTTGTGTATAGATACTAAATCTACTAATAAAAGCTATTCTGCTAACAACATTATTGCACCAAAGCAAGGGCTACCACAGTTGTATGCTCATTTTGTCTTTTTCATGATAGTATTGCCTTTAGTTCTTACATCCTTAACCTACCTTTTTCACTGCCATTATATCACCATTACCTTAATTATTTAATCCAAGAGACTTGTTTCTCTCAGAACAAAGAGCATTACAAGCTGCATTTTACTGACTCAGACTCCTGAAATTTAGGAGTTTCATAGATTGGATAGATAAAATCAGCTTCCATGGACAATCTTAGCAGAAGCATTTGACATGTTTATAGTGCCTCCTAAATGTAGAGGAAAACAGCCACACAAAATTGTGAATGYGTCAAAATAGCACAGTACAGCGTATTTTCTGTGTCCTCATGGTGGTAAATGCAAGTAAGTGTACAGATAACAAGTGTGCTCACAGTAACCATGATATGCAAAAAATTACACAAGTCAAAAGCAAAATGCACTAGATACATTTACACACTTTCATGACACTATTTCTAAACACACATACTGGCTAGCAGTTCGGATATCAAACATTTTTGCTGCACAAAGGATATTACTGAAAACATAGTAAGGCAGCAAATACATCCAGGAGACTAGTTTTCAGAGATATGTTTGAGATTATGGCCATAGAAATCTACAATAGTTATTCATGTTTTTCAGTAATAACTTACTTAATACTAACCTAAAGTGATAAGAAAAGGCAGAAAATTATACAACCTAGTTATATAGTAAAGACACAATATACATAATTTTGAAATTACTTCAGATTTTACATCAGCTTATACTTCTGAGATCAAATCCCAAGTACTGTTGCTGAACACTTTTGATGTCCTGCCATTTCTGCACTACCTGTATACATAACTGATCTGATAAAAAAGACACTTACAGGAAATACACCTGAAAAATCTGTGGCCAGAAATGAAAACAAGAAACCGCACAGATCACTACAAGATACAGCTCCATCTCCACAGTACAGAATGGTCAGGAATGGAAAAAATTCCAAACAACTGTATGAGAAAAAAATGGCTCCTGAAATGATTCACCTTGCTTTAAAGGCTATCAAACACATGTACGCAAATTTGTAAAACCCATTTCAGGACTACAGGTCTTATTTGGACCTTCAAATACATTGTCCCTGTATTCCCCCAGAGTAACTCTTAATCTCTGTTGTGTTGTAAAACCATGCAAAAGCTTATTCCTAAGAAGAAATAAAAAGAGTAATTAGTCGCTCATCTTTTTTTCTGTTACTTCTTCTCTCCTCCCTTTTCAAGATTTTCAGCTGCTCTGTCCAGTAGTACCGTATCTTGCCAGGAGGGATGCTGCACAGTTTACTCAATGACAAGAAGAACACATGCCTTATAACCTCCTCATTACAATCTTTGGTCGACTCCATGTCCTCAATACCTCCAGCACTTGTAGGAAGTACCAAGCACACTGCACATGTAGTGTTACACAGCACAGGGAAACAGCTSTCCCCTTTCCAGAGCTTAAGGCAGTCCCTTAAAACCAGTTCATACAACTTGCTCAAACTCTCATCTTAAGGGCAATTCAGACTGCTTTTACTGTCAACAGTGGCCTATTCCTGACTGATACTTATTGGCAGTACATGTAGCTGTAAGGTAGTGCCATAGCTTATTATGTTACCTTTTTTGGAACTATTTTGGTGCCATATGTGCCAAGTCTTCTGTATCACATAAACAGATCCATATATTCAAGCAGCATTTACAGACCTCTGTTGTGTGAGCTGCTTTGCTTCTGCCAATCTCATTTTACTACTAAGCAAATACCCATATGTAAAATATTCTCAAGAATATGAGCAGCTGGGCTAAAAAGTACATTCATGGGGAAAGTCATCAGTTTTCTGCCTGTTTGACTTCCTGGTCTGGCTCACTGCAAGACCCCATGAAGACYACAGCCAGGAAAGGTAAGTGCAAAGTCAAAGGTGGGCAGTAAGGGGGAAAATAAAAATCTGTAGCACACTGCACTGAGTTTAAGAAATGTTATGGACATTTTCACTACAACTGGACAATGTCGTGAGTAATCTGTGACAGCCCTACTTTGAGCAAGAGGTTGGATTGGATGACATTCTAAAAACTTCCCAAAACTTAATTATTCAATGAGAGTGAATATAAAAAACCAAATCAACAAAACCACTCATGGTAGTTAAATAAAAAATGCTATTTCATGACCCTTTTGCTACCAGAAGCATCAGATCAGGTACCTACCAAAAATCCATTTTACCTGGTCCTTGTGTTTCTACAATGAACATTTTTTTCCAGATCTAGGAAGATAAGGCTTGGACAACTACTATTACAGAATTTTTAAATGCAATGGTTTTAGSAAAAGTATAAAATTCTAATCCCTGTAGATGAACTATTTTTCCTTTAAAACAACCACCCTTCTTCCTGCCATTTTGGGTTTGGATTTTTTTGCCTGGATCCTAATTAAGCATGAAACCAATAAACAGAAACTGTCACTATATTTCATCAAGACTACACTTGGCTCCTTAAAAATACATTAAATTTAATGTCAGAAGAGTTAGCAGTAAAAGTTTTCTAATAAAGCAAACTTCATACTTTTTAACATAAAGTTTTTTGGTTTTTTTTATTCTTCCTTCCCCACCCAGTACTGCCAAAGGAAGCTAAAYATTAAGAACTGTTGTTTGCTATTGCCTTAAAGTAATACACTTAAACTCTCAAATCTGGATCATCCGTTTAACTACACTGCCATGAGATTATCCTGACAACTTTGATACAATGAAGCTATTTATTTTACCACAGACAAACAGATCAAGTGTGTTCTGCCAGTTTCAAAACACTTTATACAACTCACTGCAATCACCAGTTTACATTTAGTCTCTTCCTACTGACACTAAGYATGCATTCAGAATATATTAGTCAATTCCATCAATAAAATACAATTTCTTTCAAGCCCYGAGATGTAAAATGCATATCCTCTTAAAATTTGAAGTGTCATAGTACATTTCTTATCTCAATTTCTGTCTTATTATTTTAAAATCTTTAAAAATTACAAGCAGTCAACTACCTTATTACCAAAACATTCTCAGTTTGCAACACAATCCAGAAGTTACCACCTTTTTCTGTAATTTTAACTCTGCAAACATAGAAAACTATACCAGCAATTACAAGGGAAAGACTGAAACAAAATTTAGCTATTTGAATTTCTCTATTTCTTACTTGAAATGATTTTTAACTTGCAAATTCCATTTGCCAACTTGTCAAGGCTTCTTCTCTGTACTGCCTGTCCTGAATAAAAGACTGTGAAGCAAAAGGAATGTTGATGAAAAAAAAAAGAATTTACAATTACTTTTGTACAAATACTGCTGAAGCTGGAGGAGGAGGAGGAGGAGAAAAGAGAGCAATTTCCCTGCAGAGTCAAGCTGCTAAGTACACATAATCACTCCAAAAATCTTTGTCACAATGTGACAAACCCTATGTTTCTACCATACTGTGCACCATTTTTTTCCTCCTCTGACAGAACCACAGCAGGTAGTAATTGCGCTATTCAAAGTCAGCCTACACACAGTATTGTTCACAAAGCTTGGTTATGAATATTAAAAAGTATGAAAATGAGTAGATTGTCATATTACACATCTATATTTAGATGATTATGATGTTCTTCATAATCCTCAAATTATTTCAGAAACTGTACACAGAACTCAGGAAAGAGAAGACTCCTCCAAGGTCCTTTTCTAGGGACTGCTACTACTAAAGCACACACTGTTCTCTGAGCAAAGCAGCTTCCTCTAGAACAACTAGAAGATGCAAACAGACATTATCTGGAACTAGAACATCTGACTTGATACAAGAAGAAAATCAACAATTGACCTTTCTAAACAGCAATCTCTTTCAGGACATTCCAGCAGAAAAAACCAGCTTCACTAAAGGGGTGGGGCAATAGAATGGAAAGAGCTAAAAACACTATCTGGAAAAGAAGGCAACCAAAGCAAGGATGAGAGGAAGAAATGAGAGCAGCACCAGATACACTCTGTAGCTCCTACTGAAGCAGATAATATAATTGTCTTTTAGACTCTTAGGACACAGCCTTATCATAAAGCAGAAAATCAGACAGAGCTCAGCACCATGGCAACATTCACTAGCTTAATTACCAGCCCAGAAGGCTTCCAACAAGATCACTGGAAATATGTTTCACAGAAATAGTTGCTTTCACTTTTCCATAGTAATGCAGAAAATCAGGAAGGTAACAGCAATAGGACAGACCCACAAAGAAAGCCAACGCTTTCATTCAGCATCAAGGAGTTTGTACAGATGCACATTGGTTTTGTATAAACAAATTCTCATGGCAAAATCATCACCAATAAGGAAGTTAATTAACATACCCTTCAGTCGATGACTTAGAATCTGTTCCAGAATGGCTGCAAAATTATTAAATTCAGGGGAAGTGTCATCGATAGTTTCAAAACAGGAACGGTCAATCAGAGTCTTGACTGAAAACCTAGAGCAAAAAATATAGGACAATCATAAATTATATGAATAATTAGTGGTCCTCTGTAGTAGGGCAGTAGTTTGTGTAAACCAAAAGAGCAAGGAACCAGAACCCACCTTGATGATATCAAGTTCAGTCACAGCAAAAGGAAAACACACAAAATGTTCAGATATAGCATGGAAGTGCAATTGGCATTGTTGGTCTTAGGCATAAAGCCTTAAAAACAGAAAGAAAACAAAAATCCCCACCCTTTCCACACAGAAATGAGTTAATTATTTTTCTCTTCTCTGAACTATTTTAATGCAGTTGGAGAAAAACAAGCACCCAAAAGCATCCAACATCAGTTTCTATGTAATCCTAAACACAAACACTTCTGTTTGACATTTTTTCAGCGCTCCTTTTATTCCCAAAATCTACGTTCAATAATCAGAAATACAAACTTTATCCTATTATGAGAACACTAATTTCATMCTAATGCAAAAATAATCTAGACATATTATAAAACAATGAATTTTTATGCATTGTTAAATCTACATTCACTTAGGCTGATTTCCCTGTGAATGGGGGAAATCCTTATTCAGCACTGTATTACTTCATTATTATGCTAGAAAAGCTTTCAATTTCAATGATCCAACACCTAAAATTGGAAAGGCTGAATCAAGTCACTGTAAAATGCAGACAAGATGTAATTAGTCAACTGGCCAGGCTGCTGTGTTTAGTTAATCCTACATTTATACAAACTTTTACCCTTATTCAGAGGATAGTTCAAACCTCAACAAACACGACAAAAATTATTTTTCTTTTGCCTTCTTAATTTTTATCATTATCCACTTTTATTTTCCTTTCTTCAGCTTGTTTTTCCAGTTTTCAGTTTCAAGACAAATTTCTCAAACTTCAAGGTATTAAATCTAAAGCATTTACTATGTTTTTTTGCAACAATCTTATTTGTATTAATAGAGCCATACTGTAGCCTGAGGAGATAGTTTTCACAACACCCAGATGCCAACAGTATCAACTCAAGATGTTCTCACTCTGCCTGCTCCTCCCAGATCCTACACCTGAGCGAGCACTGGCTTCCTCAGTTTTACCACCTCTATTTTCTATGGCGCTCACTATGAACTGTTCTAGATTTTCAGTACAGGAAAGGAGGCGAGAAGTGACTCTTAAATATGGATACATYCATAAAAAATATCCTTCACAGAATCTCAACACAAGCACTTGTATGGCACAGCTGCAGAAGCAGCACAGCATTATAGGCACGGGCAGGAATGAAGCTCCTTACACCTGYAGTAGTTTGAAATGCTCTGCACTACAGCAGTAACTGCCTCAATGGAGTCAGCACAGCCTTCTGATGCACAAAACCAACGTGCTCAAACTGAACTGGCACACAGCTCAAGAGTTTCCACTCAATTATGTTTTACTCAGTAAACTTCTGAATAAAGACTCCCTATTTTACCTTTCCTGCAGGCTTCTATTGTAGAGTTTTTTGCAGAACAGGAATTAGGAGTGAATTAGGGTGGAGGAGGAAGCTTCTCCTGCAGTGCCAAATTATGACTCAGTTTTGAACTCCTCCATATTTTTAACCAATTTTGAGTAAGTGAGAGACATGCATGCCCACCAGTCAATGCTACTGACTCTTCTAATGGCAGAACTTATTGCTTCCTCAAAGCTATATCAGAGCTGAGAAATTTTTGATTAAAAAAAAAAGCCTTCATTTTGAAAAACAAATGCCTATAGCAACGCCATGACTAAGCTAATATTAACTGTAACAAGATAAGTCCTCCCACACCATGCAGGTCTGAAAAAGATACGGTGAAGCACAGCACTCACAGATCCATACACAAGATRGACAGTGAGTTAGCACAGTGATGTACTGCCCTGTATACAGGAATATTATCATAGAACTCGGAGACAGGATCATCCATAAACTGCAAAATCAAGTAGAGAACAATACAAAGCTAATGTCTACTTTTCCTGTATTCAATGTCATACTTGAAAGTTCACTAATTAATATTGTATGGAGTACCTCTTCAGAAATGGAGATATATTCAAGAAGAAACACTTAAGAGCAATTTCACAAACACTTTAAAAATCATAGATAAGCTTCATTTTTTTTCATTTTAAAGCATTCTGCTACTCAACTGAATAAAAAAATATCTAGTGTTTAAAAAAACAAAAAATTTTGATATACCTAGGGTCTGATTATAAAAGACAGTCTAAGAGCTCATCATCAAAAYGGTGTTCTTTTTAAGTGCTCATATTACTCCCATAACATCAGAAATGTTAATTTTCATCTGTCTACTCTGCCCTTTCACCAAAACCYTAAACCTTTATAGTCAACTTGGGTTAGATTGGATCTTGGAAGAACTTAAAGGGAGTGCAAGTATGTACTTACTTCTACAATCCAGGAAGATAACAGCACTACCAAGCAAAATTTGATTCACTAGAAACATYTTTTTGAGATTTAAAAAAAGTCTTTTAGGCAAATACTGGTGTGTTTGTGTTATCTTTTTTTTTTTTTCTAAATACTACAAAGTGGCAAACATATATTTAAGTGCAAATTAGAAGTCATGAGCACGTTTTGCACATCAGATACTCACACTTCACCATGTTTACCATGMATATTGGAAAAAAGATTAAGGGTATATAGAAGTTATGCCTTTGAAAAAAGGTTACACTGAAAGCCCTAAGTAAGCAATTCTCCTCAGTCATTGAAGTTGTTTCCAGTGTATGGGGCCCCAGACCAGAAATTCCATGCTCTTGCACAGTTATGTGGAGCCACATGGAGACTGATAGTCAAGAAACAGAAGGTCAGGTCTGAAGTACACAAGGGCTATGAAGAAAATGGGTCCAAATAGCTCGAGCTGTTTCCTTGGTTCCCTATATTGCTTCCATCTTTACAGAATCTCTAAGGTTGGAAAAGACCTTTTTGATCATGGAGTCCAACCATTAAGAGCACCAAGTCCACTGCTAAACCAAGTGCCACATCCACACTTTTCTGGAATGCTTCCAGGAATGGTGACGCTACCATTTCCCTGGGCATTCTGTTCCAATGGCTGACCACCCCTTCCACGAAKAAATTTCTCTAAATATCCAATCTAAACCTCCCTTGTGCAACTTGAGGCTTTTTCCTCTCATCCTGTCACCTGCTACCTGGGAAAAAAGCCCAAGCGCCACCTCACTCCATCTTTTCTCCACTGGGCTGCCCCAGCAGCACTGCAGTCCAGAGCAGCAGTCTGCTAACACATCAGACATTAACTTCTAAGTGAACTGCAAGAGCAGATGAGTAATGTAGCTTCTCTTGCTATAATGCCTGTTRCTTCAAGACTTTTTTAAAATAAAGTATTTTATCCAACATTTCTCATTGTGGTACTGCAACAACTTTTACTCCCCAACTTTTATTATTTGTTTTTTTAATGCAGTAACTGCAGTTAGAGATTCCAATGTCAATGTTTCTAAATGACCTTCATGAACTCTGATGTTTTTGGATTATTACACATTTTCCSTGTCACGAATCTACACTTGCTTGAGCCAAAAAGATGTAGAAACAGTAGCATTCTCCCAACCTTAAAAAGACTTTATGAACTAYGTAAGATGGAGACATTCTTGAATAAGAAAGACTTAAACCAATCTTTTTAGGGTACGTTGTTCCAAGACATCTTTGCAARATAAGCAATAAGTCTCCCAAGATTCTTGAATAACTCCAAACCAAAGCCAAACATTTTGTGGATACATCCCACATCTATAGGCTTATTTCCAAAACAGCAGATTTTGTAATGATTATTTAGCTTGCAATTTGGGAAGTGTTATTAAAACACTATTTTAAAGAATTCAAACTATTACTATAGAATAATCCCTAAGATTATGAAACAATATGCCTTATGCTGAACACGGCAATCATGGAACCAGACAGTTCAGCTAAGGGTCAATGTCACTGCATCAGGTCTTATGTCTATTAGCAAAATCCCTGTTTTAGAAGCATATTTCCTAATAGTTTTCAATTCTGTGTTAACACTCTGTATTTAAGCTATGAATTTCATTTCCAAGGCCTGTCTCAGTTGTTCTGTATCTATATGGGCCTTTGATCTGTGAATCTATCRAAGACTAGATTAAAGCAAGTTGAACAATCTGTAACTAGTAAAAAATTTCAGTGCCACTTACTGGAACATCAAAGGGACCAAATTCAAGGGAAAACAGKTAAGGAGAGAGAAAAACTTAGAACATGCATCATGTACTCAAAAAAAGTCCTGAGAATTATTCCAATTTAAATCATGGTTGTGCAGTACAAAACCACAGCCATGCATTTTCACATGCAATTGGTTTATGGAACTTAAGTATATATGTCACTTTCCATGGCTACAGTGACCCTCAACATTTCAGTGGAAATAAACTGTTCCTTCCAAAACTGTAAATATAAGAAACTATCCACATTTGCAGGAGGAGTTAGATAACATCACTGTACGAAAATATGAAAACCTTGAAGTCTGGTATAACTATTAAGTAAAAATATGCTAAATTGAAACTTTGACAAAAATAACYCATTAAATTATCAAAGATTGTTAACAGATGGTAACTCAGAAGAGTATCTTCCTTGTGATCTTTCCCCTTCACTGGGGAACAGTCCATACCATCAAAATTTGATTGAATCAACTGACTGGAGCTATTTTTTACCAGAACAATTTCTTATTTTCATRCAATTCTGATTGGAAAGGACTATTATTTTACACTTTTCTATGCTAACTTGGCAATTCCTAACAGGTAACGCCTTTCTATAATAGAAAATGTGTAATAACTACAGTAAAGCAAAGAGATATTTTAAACMCTCTTACACTGGCAAAGTAAAAATACAAATAAATGCACATACATCATACTAACGCAAATCTTTCCTCCTCAACAATTTTTCCAAATTTTTATGYGTATTCACAAACTGAGAACTTCAGGTTTTGTGAAGAACAGCAAAATTAAGTTGCTTTACTGAAAACAATAAAAATACACCAATCTCAAGCAGTTTCTGCAGTAGYTCTCTGTTTTATATGTGTTTAAGTGAATTCCCTCAGATTTCTAAGCATTTTAAAATATATTACACCATCACTTCAACTTCAGGACAAGGACATCAAATAAACCAAAAAAACCCAATGTAACAGCACAGAGTACAGAGGGTTCTTCTCAAGTGGGAGGCAGAAAAAAACCCCAAGTTCTGTAGAATACAATATATTTCTTTAAAAAGAACTGTTTATATCCTGTACAATTGTGTGATTACTTGATAAAACCGCTGTTTTCCTGACACACGGACTGGCAATATCTGCATCTCTGTAACAACAGCGAAACTGAAAACTTCTATTTCTATTATTTAAGCTGCTTCAGCAGGTGTGATAAAAAACTTTSTTTAAATTTTTTTTGTTACGTATCTTTTTCACAGGTAGGAGTAGAGATAAGCATACAAGCCCAGGAAAAGACAGAATAGTACTGATGCTACTCAAACACAGATAGACTGGAAGGAATACTGAAGCAATTCATGAGATGAATGACACAGTCACACTTTGTAAAACCTGCTAACAGTATACCATAAGAGAAAAAAAAAAGAGTGGAAAATATGAGGTTGTATGGGTTTCTAAAAATCCTGCTGCAGCATTAAGTGATGATGGTACAAAATTATCTAATAGGTGTCCTGTCACTTTAGTAATATTTGCAAGAACTGAAATTATATCATAACGCTGATGAATCTGTTGAAAACCTTTCCCAGATAATATTCGAATTACTTTAATAACGTCAAAATTGAGCAATTGAAACAAGCGACCGAATGGAGCCATTGCTACCAGCATATACACGTACTTTAAAGTTTGCCACGACGTTACAGGTCACTGCTGCACACCTGGAAATGCTGCATGAATTCCACAGTGACAGCAGTGGAAACGCTTAAATAGAACGTCACAGAACTGCTATTAAGCTTGCATAAGCTCAGCACTAAGATGCTTAAAAAAAAAAAAAAAAGAAAAAAGAAAGAAATTTGAATACAGTAGCTCTAGTACTGCAGATTTCCTGATCTAGATTTCGTAGATAAAAATATCCCTGAGCGCAGCCTCTTCGGGATGGTCCTGCGGCACCGGAGCGCTCGCAGGAGCACACGGTCGGCGGCCCGAATCTCTTCCCCCGGATACATCCCATTAACTCTGAACCTCACCGGTTCAGACTCCGAACCGGACCCGCGGCCGGACCGCGCCAACTGAAGGGCAGCCACAGCAGCTGTGCCCGCACGAGTCCAGCGCTGCCGAGCGCTCATCCTGCCCTACCTTGCTCCCGGCACCGCCTTTCGCCCGACAAGGCAAGCATGGTGCCGTCAACAAACCCGTCAGTCCCCTTCAGATGGGGCCATTCCACGCCCCCGCAGAGTGGCACTGCCCGGTGAGCCCCTGCCTCCCCCGCCGCCCGGACACGTTCCCAGGAGCTGAGTCAGGATGGATGGAGGAAGCTGCTCTACCCCGCGGGGGCCGGCACCGGCCTCCCTGCCCGGATAGGGCTGCGGCGGGGCCGCCCCCCGCGCTCCTGCCCCCGACGCCCGGTGCGGAGCGGGGGCGGGACGGGCCCCGCGGGCTGCSGCGGGAGCGAGGGGCACGGTCCCCTCGGGCGGGGCAGGGCCCCGACCCCGGGCTCACCTGCACACCGTGATCAAGTTCCGCCTCTCCACCGCGGCGTTGCGGGACGGGACGCTCTTCCTCCGGGCGGAGACGTTGAGCCCCCCTAAGCCGAGGGACGCCATCTCCGCTGGGCAGGGTAGGTGAAGCCGCCGGTGCTGGCGCGGAGCCTTTGTTCCCGGCCTCCCGCTCTCCAGGATGCTGCGCCTGCCGCCGCCGCCACCGCACGCGGACGAGAAGGAAGCGGATGAGGGATGAGGAGGCCCCCGTGCTTTCCCCGCTCCTCCTCCCGCCGCCCGGTCCCGGCGCGCCCGAAGCAGCGGCGGGTCGGGCGGGGATGCGCGGGGTCCCCCGGCGGGGGCGGCTCGGCCCCCCCGCTCCCGGCAGCCGGGCCGCTACAGCGCCGCAGAGCGCCGGCGCCGCCAGCCAATCAGCGCGCGGGGAGCGCGGCGCTGGCGCCGCCTGGCGGCGCTCTCGGGGGCGGCGGGCTCTCCTCAGGGGAGASCCGCACCTGAGGGGGCACACCCTGAGGGAGCCCTGCAGCTCTCCAAGAATCCGTAAAATTGTGGTCTTCCTTTAATTGTTATCACTTCTCTCCCTTCTTAGCCCGTTGGCGTCTAGAATGTGAGAACTTCCCTGGTTGTGTGTTTTAAAGTTTGAAATGCTGTCAGTCGTTAATTAGGATCATAGAATCRCAGGGTTGAAAAAACCTCTGAGATCATCGAGTCTKACCTTTGAACACCACCATGTCAACTAGATGCCACTAAAGTGCCGCATCGGTTCTTGAACGCCTCCAGGACGTGACTCCATCACCTCGCTGAGCAGTCTGTTGCAGTGCTGGACAATGTTTTATGAAATAATCACCTTTACAGGCCATGCTTGTGCGAATACGGGAATGAAGTGGGCATACACTTTGCCACCAAACTACGGCTGGCCCAGCTCTGAACTAAGACGTGCTTGGAAGAGCTCTGGCTTTGCCTTGGCATCAGGGCGCAGAATTGTGTGACGTTCATGTCACTAGAAGACAGGAAGACAAAGTGCTGCAGAAGAAGGCCTAGCAGTAAACTAATTGTGGTTTGTGGCTGTGAAGGAGTAGATKTGGCTGGTTAGCTGGGGAGGTGTGAAACTGTATGGATTAATTYGATTTGTTTCCATAATGGGAAGAAGTTCCCTTTTAGCCTAAGAAAATAATTTTGTTTGATTTACAAACTTTATTTGTTTGCAATGAGGGTGAATGGTGAAATAAATTTTGGCACAAAGGAACTCTTCCTTCTACTGAGTTACGTACCTAATACTCCTAAACAGCTCTGTTAAATTCCAACCTACCCATTCCTATAAATGAAACATAAAAGTTTCTGTTTCCTGACATGCAAATCCCCACTGGATTTTGGTTTCTTTGGAGAATATCCCKTGTTGATATGAAGCTATTTCTAACCGTTCCTGTCAAACTAGAGCTGTGTCCAGGACAGTTGTGTTACATGAAGGGGAATTTTGTTGACATAAGAAGTTTGAAAAGTAGATTACCATATAGGGGGCCATTTTTTCAAATGTAGTAGCATATAAACGTTTTATCAGAAGATATCTCATCAATTGATTCAAGTATTACCAATTACCAAAGCTTCCAAGATCACCATTTATTACTTGATATGCTCTATTCTCACCTGTCTCAACACATAACTGATTAAATTTGACCTAATCTTTATCTTAATTGAACTTGATATGAAATGGTAAGTAAACTGTTCTGCCTTCACTAAAGTAAAACTTCTTTGCTTGAGTGGTTTTTTTTCCCAAGCATATTACCATTCAAATTCACTRTAAGGTAGTTCATTATTTTGTTTCTGCCTCTCTTCCTCTGTGCTCCAGAATCATAAAGAAGTAGAGGCACTGGTAAATCTGGAGGACAATATCCTTTCTACACTAGAATCAAGAATAATACTTTTAAAATTAATTTTAGGTGGCTTTACCAGTACAAGATTGAAACAAGCTGTTGTTCTTTACTTTTCCTTTCAAATTATCAAGGGGAAATGCTGCATGTGCTACTCTCTGCCTCTCAGAAATTAAAAGTGTGTCTTCACACTTCCTCTTCTCAGAGGCTTTTTTAAGGCCCATTGTTTCTGTAGCTTCTGTTAAGAGATTTGTGCAGATTGAGTAAACTTTAAATTAAATCCAAACTAAGGCTGAAGTAGATTTAATCTCTGCAGAGGAGCAATTTCAGCTGCCAGGTTTGTTGTTCTTGAGCTGATGATAAACATACTGGATAATTACTGGTATTTAACCAAAAAAAAACCAGGAGAACTTTTCTACATATATCAAAAACAGAAATATCTTCTCTCTTCACCTTTTCCCCAGAAACTGCAAGGTTTTATTTTTATACTTGAAAGAGATTTAARATTAAATCAGACTTATCTGCTGGACCAAGCCTTAGGTTTCAATATTAACAAGTTTTAGTCCTTAATTTTCAAGATTTCCGTAAAAATTGTTGCTTTCTTTCAAACACAAACATAATTTATCTTCCACTGTTGTCTTATCAAAGTAGGAAATGTAAATTGGTTCTAGAAGACTTCAGAATAATAAAGAAATAATAATTTGAATATCATCAGCTGCTTTGGAAAGCTCAGTAAGTTTATCAGGAAATATACTGTGGTGAGTCTTGAATTTTTAAAGCCCTCAGTAAGAAAAATAGACTAARGAAAAATCTTACTGCCTTCAATTAGTGTGGTGGTTTGACAGGAAACAGGGGATCCTGTGGTCAMGCCAATGGATGTTCAGATTTTAATATTGGCAGCTTATCCGGCCGTTGGGACACTGGATCCACCTCTGACAACACAGGGTTAAAGCAGGGCTCTCCCCCTGGGAAGCTCCCTTGGGTTCTGGCGGGGAGAGAGTTCATCTCTCCCCTGTCCAGCTGCTGCTGCTGGGCAGGGGAGGGGAAGCCATGCGGCCGGGTGAGGCAGGCCGGGGCTTTGGACGGAGATGGGAGGTGAAGAGGCCCCGGCATGGAAGGGTGGGAGCAGCACCAGGAGGCATCGGGCAGCCCCCCCAGGGCTTGTGACTGTGTTACCTTGAAACTTGATAACATGTGCCAGCAGCAGGGCTGAGAAGAAGAAGGGGGGGAGATGCAGAGAGAAGGTGTCCGGCCGCTTGTGGGAGTCTCTCTGGGCGGGCAGAGCCCGAGTTTTAACCCTTTTGTGGACAATGAAAATTCTGCAGAGCATTSRYCTTTCCTGCAATGGAGCAGAAGATGAAGAGGGAATTGAGTAAGCGAGATGAAGGTCTGTGCCAGAGGGAGAGAGAGAGAGATGTTGGAGGAATGGAGAAGATGGAGTGGCATTTTTGCTGGACTTTTTTGTGTAGCCATGGACAGAGCCACATTCCTTGTGACAGAGACTGTGTCCAGGGGGGCAGTGGCTCAGAGCCAAGAGAGTTTCAGTGTTGAGACCCCTCGGCCCCAGSGGGTGAAAAATATGGGGGGAACAGGCATCCCAAAGGTGCTCTTTTTGGAACGGGACAAGGCACCCTTAAAAGATGATCCTGGAAGCAGCCCTGGTCCGTGTTCAGTGGTGAGAGCACTGAACATGAAAGGAAAAGGTCACCATGGCACAAAGAAGGACTCCTCCTCTTGATGAACTGTAGCTTGAGTATTCTGAAGGGTGGTGCAGGATCGAGAGTTGGTATTTGGGGGATATATTGTATTGGAAATTTGGTGGGGGGAGGAGGAAAATGCTTCTGTGCAGTTTTCATTTTCCTTGGGTTTTTCCCCCCCCCCCTTTTTTTTCTTGTAGTTTAGGTTTTTTCCTTGTAGTGTAGTTAATAAAGTTTTCTTTGTCACTAAGTGAGAGCCTGCTTTGCTTATTCCTGGTCACATCTCACAGCAGACACCAGGAGGAGGGTATCTTCATGGGGGCACTGGCATTGTGCCAGTGTCAAACCATGACAATTAGCCAATGGGAGGATAGAGGAAGAGATTTTTTGAGGAGTGCAGAGCAAACGGACAAGGGGCAATTGCCAAAAGCTGCAACAAAAGACAGATACTGGGAAACATTCTTGATGCAAAGATGTTTAAGCACTGGGGATGTGTAAGAAGCTGTTAGGGGGCACATCCAGGACAACTGATTCCAGCTGATAAAAGGAACCATACCATAGGGCATTGTGTCTAGTGGTAAAAACTCAGGGAGAGAAGGAAGAAGCAGGGACATTTGAGTTACACCATTTGTCTTCCCAAGTAACTGTTCCCTGCTCTCCTGGAAATGGCTAAAGGTTTGCCTGTTGATAGGAAGCAGTAAATGTATTCCTTATTTTGCTTTGCTTGCATATACTGCTTTGCTTCACTTATTAAACTGTCTTTAACTCAGCACACAAGTTTTTCTCCTTTTCCAGTACAATTCTGTCTCTCCCATCTCACTGAGCWGAAGTGAATAAGTGGCTGTGCGTGCTTTAACTGCTGACCAGGATTAGTCCACAAGTTGGCACTGTATTGTCATTTATAGTAGGAGAAAATGATCTCAAGCTATCACATAAGACTCCCTCAGTTAGGAGCAAAACAGAAATTGGTGTGAGATATGATATATTTTACTATTGCACTTTGGGGTAATTTTGAGTATACTGATAGTTCAGAACACATCTCATGGATTCCAGTCAGCTGCCTGGTTTTGTATATGAGCCATGACTAAACCACAAGACATTTCACCTCAACATAAAGGAAGAACCTTCTCTGTGTTGAGGGCAGCAGAGCACTGCCGCAGGCTGCCCAGRGAGGTCAAGGAGTGTCCCTCACCAGAGACATTCAAAACTCACCTGGACATGTTCCTGCGCCTCTTGTTCCAGGTGACCCTGTATTGGCCTGGGTCTGGACAAGATGATCTACAGAGGCCCTTTCTAACCAGAACAATTCTGTGATTCTGTATCTGTAGGAGGCATACACACTTGCTCTTTTTCATTTCATGGATTGAAATTGAAATTGTTTGAGCTTATTTTTTGCTTTGCTGGGCTTTTTCTTTTTTTTCTTTTTTTTTCTTTCTTTTTTTTTTTTTGTTGGCAGTATATCTGGATATCTACAGATATAATTTACCAACATCTTTGTACTGAAACATGATAGGTATAATTTGAAGTTGTAGTTGCACTTTTCCAAATTGCTCAATCCTATGAGAATTCTCAGAATGGGTCAATTTTTCAGGTTATTTGTAGATCTTGCACTTTAGCATTATTGCTTATCCTTATATCTTAGAAAATCTGCACAGAAGCCTTTAAAAGGAAGTTTTGAGGGCATGTTAGAACATGGAATTCCACCCACCTTCTTTTTTTGGCATACTGCTGATACTTAGTTCTGTGGAAGGAGAGAAAGGAATTAAGGAAAGCAGAGTACCATATGCCTTTATAGAGCATACTTGGGTGACAGTCATGAGCAGAAGGAGAATAAGAACAAACCTGAATTTTGCAAAATTAAATCATCATGATAGAGATGGCCAAGGAAAAGTAATATGAAACACTGAAATATGAAGTATGTTTGTGATTTAGGACTGGAAGGATGTAAATTTTAATCTCTGAGTTTTTAAACTCAAGTTGGTTCAAGGTTGCTTGCCTGAAATGAATAAGAAAGCAATATTTGAAGACATCATGACTTAAACACTGTAGCTTTTGAAAGTTATGCTTGTGAGATTAATGCTTGTGAGATAAATGGCTAATGACATGGCACGTAAAATTTGATCTGTGTTCATTTCTCTTATTTTTTTTTACATACTCTAAAGTTACGTTATTAAAAGTTATTACCCTTTTCTTTTGTGATTTAAAATATTTACATTGCCMCTTGGTGGCCTCATTTGATCAGTAATAGAAGATAAAAAATCTAAGTTAAGATCCTTTTTTTTCACGGGTGTGCAATTCAAACCTTGACATGATTTTCCTACACATACAGGAGCAATATATTCCTTTTTGCAATGAATAGATAGATGCTGTGGCAATTGCTGCTGTAGTTCTCAAGGGTTTCTATCACTGATGTTGGGGTGGTCAGATTTAAGAGCTCTTCAGTAAGGGTAGAACTTAAGTGAATGATTTTTCTCCCTGTTCTTGCTCTCCCATCTTGAAGTTTTAATGTTCAACACCCCTTCTCAATCAAAACAAGCAGAGGATCGTGTCTGCTTGTTCTGCATCTTTAGTTCTTATTTTTCAGATTTTATTACTTGAGAATGTTTTTCTGTATCACTTTTGGGAAACTGTACCCCAACTCTCTGTCCCTCTGTGGTTCCATATTATCTGTATGATTAGCTGTGGTACAAAATGCTAGTTTGCTGCTGCTGGGTTTGCTGGTTTACTGTATTTCTGTCTGGGTTCAAGGCAAGCAAATATTTATTATGTCATGCTTAGGATACTTACTGATAAAAATCTTCTGCCTTGGCAAGCTTCTTGTCAATTCCCCATGCCTTGCAAGCTCAGGAAGAGCAGGCTGGATGAGTGGATGGTGAGGTGGATTGAGAACTGGCAGAATGGTAGGTCTCAGAGGGTTTTGAGCAGTCGCACAGGGTCTAGTTGGACTGTCACTAGTGATGTCCCCCAAGGTTTCAATACTGGAGTTGTTTAACTTGTTCATCAGTTACTTGGATGCAGGGGCAGATGCCTCCTCAGCAAGTTCACTGATGACACAAAGCTGAGAGGAATGGCTGATGCTCTGCAGTGCTGTGCAGYCCTTCAGAGGGACCTTGACAGGCTGGAGGGATTGGCAGAGCAGAACCTTTTGTGTTGGGAAGGATGAGAGTTTGACAAGAAAGTCTCCCAGATATATGTGTATGCTTGGCAGAAAGATTTTTAATGTAGAATCGGAAGAAGGAATAGAAATGAATGCAAGTTTTGATATAGAAGAAAGGAATTACTGAGCCAGTCTTACTGGACAACTAAGAAGGCAAAGGGTATATTAGAAGAGTTTTTTATGTCTTAGAGCAAAGGATAAACCCACCTCAAACAAGAAGATGTTTTTACCAAGCAGAAAAATAGCACAGGCAAAGAAGTCAGCAAATGTTGCAAGTAGAAAAAAGATCTCAGAATTTTCCACAGCAAGAAAACTGAAAAACAACTTCTAGCTTAAACTGTAATGTACTAACTTTTAGTGATTGGAGTATAGTAACATGAATATGGTAATTATAGTAGTTATGATAGGCTATAGGTAAAAGTTGAGGTATAGATTGGTTCTTCTGTATTAAGATGCTCAGCAAAGAAAACTGTAACCAAAACCAAAGGATCTCCAGGCCTGCCTGCAGCTGGAGCTGACAGCTGTAGGCACAGGCTCTGTCGCCCATGACCCTGGACTGTCTTTGATGTAATAAACTACATTTTGAAGAGCTGCCTGGAGTCCCACATCTTTCATTCGGGCTGTTACTCTTTTGAAATTCATCAAAGACAAATGCAGGGTCCTGTACCTGGGGAAGAGAAGAATAATCCCACACATCAATACAGGCCAAGTACTGACCTGCTGGGAGGTAGCTCTGAGGACAAGGACCTGGGAGTCCTGGTGGACAACAAGCTGTCCATGAGCCAGCAGTGCCCTCATGACCTTGCAGGCCAATGGTATCCTCAGGTGCACTAGGAAGAGAATTGCCAACAGGTCAAGGGAGATGATCCTGCCCCTCTACTCAGGCCTGGTGAGGCCACATCTGGAGTGCTGTGTGCAGTTTGGAGATCATCAGTACATGGGAGAAATGGARCTCCTGGGGTGGGTCCAGCAGAGGGGAACAAAGATAACTGGAGGACAGGAGCATCTCTCTTACAAGGAAAGGTTGGGAGGGCTGGGCCTGTTCAGCCTTGAAAAGAGGCAGCTGAGAGGGGACCTCACCAGTGTTTATGAGTATCTGAAGGGAGGGGGTCAAGAGGATGGACCGGTCTCTTTTCAGCRGTTCCAAGCAATAGGACAAGAGGCAACGGGGACAAACCGATGCACGGGAAATTCCACCTTAAATATAAGGAAGAACTTCTTAACTGTGATGGTAACTGAGCATTGGAGCAGCYTTCCCAGAACGGTTGCGGAGTCTCCTTCCCTGGAAGGGAAACCACCTATTCAGAAGCCATCTGGATGCAATACTGAGTAATGGGCTGTAGGGGATCCTGTGTGAGCAGAGAGGTTGGACCAAATGACTTTCCAGCCTCAACCATTCTGTGATTCTGAACCCAGTCTCACAGTCTGCTGGCTCAAGGCTGGGTACTGCCTCAGAACAAGTAAGTGCACTGTCACCCTGCTTCAGTCTTGTGATTTTCTTGCAAAATCTATGTAGGTCTTTTTTGCAATAGCTCCAGGTAGCCCCAGGTCTTCTGTCACACACTACAAGACAAACTGCAAGCTGTAAAAAAAAATACATCTAGTTAATACACAGATAATGATTTATGGCTAAAATATTGGATTCTTGTAACAGTGCCTGACTCTCCTCTAAAATTACCATAGTAGATTCAAGGTTTCTTCACTCTTTCCTGATCTTAGTAGTTGTTGATTCTCTGAAGCAATATGTCCTTTCACTACTTGGTGCTTACTCGTGACTCTTTTTCAGTTATTTGCTCAGTTTTCTGCGATTCCTTAATGTTTTAATTATAAAGATTCCAGTTAGCCCTAGGGTGCTGATGTTCTGGATATTATAATTCTGCTGGTGTAGGTGAACATTGCAAATGTTTACCCAAAATTATTTAGATGAGAAGCATGGCTTACTTATTTCGCTACACAGAGCACAATCTTCCGACAATTTTTACTGAAATGCAAATAAACAATTACGTGTATCTGTATCAGGTATCAAAGTTTCTACATAATTGTGTTCAAAATTCCAGTCACCATTTCTACTCCCTCTAAAATGGTACCCATAAAAACTCTTGGTTTGTTGTACTCAGTCACACGAAATCCATTTCTGGGTCAGTGTTGCAATGGCCCTTTAATAAAAGCAGTCTATATGTTCTGCCCTCACATTTGTTTCCCACAACTTTAAAGTAGTGGAGATACGTGTCTAATGTTTTCATTGTCTTTGGTGCAAAAGAGTTTTCCACTGTCACTACAGATGAGGTCTATTATCAATAAAGAGCAGGGTGCTTACTACTTCCTTTGTTATGCAAGCAAATAGTCACAATTTTGAACCTGACATAGTTAATAATAAAAAATAAGGACAGGCAGACTTCACTCAGACAAAATTTAATAATTAATTTATGCTGCATCTTTTAAAAGCCCTTCTGCTGGCTATAATTCTGGTGAGACTTCCCATATGTACTCTTACATTTTAACAGCAACACTTATAACATTCTTGCTTTTGTTAGCTTATTTACCTTGCCATAATTAAATTTGAAACTGGAACTATTTAGGCTATTTTCCATTTATGTGTTTGTCTTGATATACGTGAGATCCTGCTTTGTTTATAAATTGGAGCTGGTTCATCCCATTTACAGTTGAGACTGTAAACTTGAGTGGAAAATATGCAACATTACTCACCATCCTTGCCATTCTGCAAAGTAATGGTTCATTCTTGCTTGTTTATTAGTGCATTGAGCATTCCTTCCCATCTGAGTTGCTATAGCAACATTAATCTCTTTCCAGTGTTTAGATAGGGTCAGTAGCTATTCTTCAGTTAAAACATTGGGCAGACTATTTTTCTCCCAGGCATAGCTCTAAATCACATGAAACKGGGAGAAGCTGGGGCTCACAGGTCATTACAATGACAAGGTGATGCAATATCCCAAACCTTTCTGTAATTTTTCACTTTTTGGTTTAGTGCTATTTTTATAGTCCCATTGGGCCATTCAGTTTACCTTGAACTGCAAGTTCACAGCAACGCGTGCCTTTCTTTTCTTCACAGGCTTCCACATAATTCCTTGATGATTTTCCCTGGAATGTATGTTCCCTGTCACAAATAAATTTATTGGTTTAAATTGCATCTGAAAAATACAATGATAAATGCCTGCATGGTGGTACACTTGGCTACAGCTTTCTTTACTGAACAGCTCAACCACCTTTGTCAGTGAGTCTAGAATTAGGAAACCATGCTTATTCCCACTTTGCATGGTATGTGGGACTAAGGTAGGAATGCACAAATTCTGGTGTAGTCTGTTTGCGTCTTAGCCCGTTGTCCCGGCTTTGGCCAGGATAAAGTTCATTTTCTTCTGATGTTTCTCACTGATGTTTTGGCTGTTGCTAAGTAGTGCTTACCCTAAGTCAAGGACTTCTTAGTGTCTCATGTTCTGCCAGTGAAGAGCTGCACAAGAAGCTGGGAGCAGGGGGAGAACAGTGAGGATAGCTGACCCAAGATGGCCAAAGGAAGATTTCCTACCACAGAACATCCTGTAAGGTGGGGGAGTTGGCTGGGAGGAGCCAATCGCAGCGCAGGGACAGGCTGAACATCAGTTAGTGAGTGGTGAGCAGCTATCTTGTGCGTCACTAATTTCTCCTGGGTTTTATTTCCCTCTCTCTTTCATTATTATTGCTACTGTTATTCTTGTTGTTGTTATATTTTACTTAGCTCCAGTTATTAAACTTTTCCTACATTAACCCTCGTTTCCATGTTGTAAGTTGCTCTATCTTTTTATACCTTGCTTTGTATTTTCTTCAGTTTGTTTGATTTTCTTCAGTTTGTTTGCAAGCTGGCTGTTTCTTCCAATGTCAAATCTACTGGGACTACCACAACCTTGGCAAGGGTGTATGCTTGACTATTATTCCAAGATTGCTACCTCTGTATGTTTCTTTTTGGTAGGCTTTTACATGACCTGCATTTTTTTCTCTGTGCTTGTATTAACCTATGTTCAGGATTTCCTTTCCATGATGGAGAGGCTACCAGATTGCCATACTTTGGTAGCCAAATAGTTAAAGCTTGATGTATCCGGTCTGAAACCAAGTATGAAGCTAGGTCATTTCCTTAGGGTTTCTCTTTTAACGTCATTAGCAGAGCTTGTGGCTCTGTTGCTTGTGCAGAGTGAAAGCAAACAGCTCTTTTTTAGTTTCCTCAGCATATCTAATAGAGGATTTTCCATACTTTTGATAAAAACTGGAGCCATTTGTGAACCACACAGAATAACCTGTGGCACGAAGACAATAACGGAGCTTTTATCTGGTGAGAGACACATAAAAAGGTAAAGTGCACTTCTGTTCTTTCCAGTGATTAAAAACCCTATACAGCTAGTGATAAAGTCTTGCCTTATTCTACAGAAAGCTCTTATTTATAAAAGCCAGTGTGCATCCAGCTAACCTAGATTTGCTATATATTCAGTTTTTACTTTTCCACTGATTATGTATTTCAGTGGAGTATGTGTGATATGTACTTTAGTGGAGCATGTGTAATRTGAACTTCTGCAAAGCATCCTCTAGTGATGTCAATCCAAAACTAATTGCCTATACTAATGCTAAAAATGGTTTTTAATAAAGAATAGAGGGTTTTTCCCACAAATCTTAAGAATCTTAAAGCAAAATAATTTTATTTCTGTATTCTTTAAACAGCACTGTGTAGATTGGTAGTGGCCAGCTGAACATGAAATAGCTTACAGTAATGTGCATCTAAAGGCCAGCATTTSAACTAGTGCAGTTTTACTTCTCTTTTTTTTCTTTCCATTCTTTTTTGTGTGATTTCTTCACTAATTTGATTAGTGGTTTACTAATTTCTGCAAATATGATTCTCACAAAAATGTAAGCAGCTGCAAAAGTGAAACAAAACCAATTTTTTCATGCATGGACTCTCACAGTCAGTTCTACCCTTTGGTGATGCCAGCATCACCATTCCTTTGACAAAACTGTGACTGAGTATTTCACTTTAGATTGTACCTGAGCTTTGTCATGATTAGCTTTGAAACCTCTGTTTTGAGTAATGCTGGCTACTTCTTGAGTATATTCCCAAACTTTCAGTTTTTCCATGTACTGACATATCATTCATGTGTGGTATGACATAACACATTCTGATGGTAATGTCATGCATAGGTGTTGTATTTTATCTGAAAGTCTAGAGGAACATGGATAAAACAACATTACTTTCTCTCACAGCTAGATGTGGTTATCAGCTGTGCTCTGTTAGTGGAATTGCCMAGAAAGCGCTGGATAAATCAGTAACAAAATAACAGTCAAATAATCTGCTTAGTGTTACACGAATTTCAGGCACACAAACAACCTGAGAGATGGTTACATTAATTAAGTGCTGAAATCTCACTTTCAGCATTTTTTTCTTCGCTTTTAACCCTGGACAAATAGGATGTTAAAATAATAGGTCTCTGTACTAAGATCTTGCTTACCAGTAGACTTGTTGATGGTGAAATGGAGTCCTTCCTCTGCCATTAAAACACAATTTCTATTTTTTCACATTTTAAATTACAGGCACACAAAACTTGAGGAAATTCTGTTACCCAAATATCCACTGTTTTTGCTTCCTCCGGATTCTTAATAACAAAGCATCAATGACTTGCAGGAATCACTCCACCCTCACCTCCCACTGGTCAGGCCCAATTTCACAAACATCCGTAGCAAAATCTGTAGTTAATCCATTTTGTTTCAACAAGGCTGTGCCAATAATTCCCTGGTGTTCCTAAAAGGGATCCTCCCGTTCCTGAAGAAACAGGAGGAGACTCTTGAACTTGGCGGGTTTTAACTGCGGGCAGAGATCTTAATATAGGTACTTGAACATCCATTCATGCATACAGTGCAGCAAATTTTATTATTTTCCCTCTTTCTTGAGCTATAGCTGGAAAAAATATTTGTTGAGGAGAGTGGTTATTGACACTACAGTATAAATTAACATCATAGCCCTAGTGGTAGTTAATGTTCTTCCCTTGACCACCCAATACTGATATGGTTATTGGCCATTTCCATTGTTTATATTGTAATTTTACCACTAGACCAGGGACAAATAGACAGCAGAGTCTCCCTAGACTTTGTTACTGAGAGGAAGAGATGATGTCTAAGGGCTTTGCTGAGAGGGACCTATAATTTTCCATGGTTTTCATTCCTCATGATTTTTTATTTGCTTGACAAAAGGAGCCAGCAAGGAATTTATGTATTCTATTCCATTTTCTAAAAGCTTTGCCTCTTTTCCTCAAATTCTACGATGTTTTCTTCCTGCAGTTTCCTTGATGTCCCCTAAAGGAAGTTTTTATTATATTGTCCAAAAATATTTTGCAGTTACCATTACCACCTCTTTGCATAAAGAGCTTAACCCACACTGAAGATTGTTTTTTCCTTTTCTGTTCCTTTTTATCATTATCTTAAATGGAGACTGGGTCATTTAAGGCCGTATTTCTGAAAATTACAGTCTGTAGTGTATATAGTGTGTAGACATGTCATTTTAGGAGATCCACAGAACTGGGATTTCCTTGTATTCTTTCTTACCTCCGTTACCTTGTCCATTTTCCTTGTCCTTACCTGCTGAAGCTGAATTTGCACCTCTTTCCATTGTAGCTCTGCTTGATTCCCAGTCTGATAATTACTCTTGCTAGCTTAAGTCTTGTACCACTGCTACATGAAAGACAGCGGTTCTATTTCATCAGATACATTCCCAGATGCCAATGCCAACAATTATCTCAGAATTTACAATATTTTACAGTCTCATAGCATTCTAGGTGGAATAGCCTGCTAGCCAAGTCTCCTGTCATTGCTCAGATAACTGTTCTGAGACATCTACCTACTAAATTTCTTACAGGAAATTGTTCCTGCAGCATAGCTGATAATCATACTCCATTCTGAGGCTGTGCAATCTTTACTAGTTAAGGAAAGCTAATCCTTTAGCCCCAAAACCCCCATTTTAAAAGTTTCTGAATTCAGTGGCCCCAAGTTTTAAGCAAACCCTCTTGCTCTGCAGTCAGGTCAGCTACTATTGTTATAATAATCTCCCACATTTTAGGAGCAGCACAACCCAATCAGGAGTAACCAGCAGGGTGCATTATTTTTTTTACCACTGTTTTGGTTTTAGCATCATAACTAGATCATAAAAGCCTATTTTGTTTTCACTTTAACCTGAATTTTCAGTATAGTTACGGTTTGAGTTTCCCTTGTATCCTTGTAGACAGTTGTGTTCGGGGTGACTGGTAATGAAGTAAAATGGCTTTCTGAGTGTGCAGAAATCCATCTGTGCAGTAAAGGTTTCAGGGTGTGTCTTCAAGTTAGTAAATGGTTAACTGCAGAAACTATAAGGTAAACCTAGCAATCAGAAACTGAGAATCTACTTTTAAACACCATTAGACTAGTATTATACGCACAGATCCAAAGGCAGACAAAAGCCTGAATGTTCTTATTGTAAGCTAGATTAAAACTGATGCAAAACAGAGGTAACTTTTTTTTTAAATTCGCCATTATTTCCACTCCTATTTTGCTGATATAGAAGATATACACATACATTTTTCCCTTTCTATTGTTCACTTCTCTTTTTTTATGTATTCATCTAAATATATATGAAGAAGAAGGGATTTTTAGAGTTGAACAATGTAATTATTCTTTTCCTCTATTTCCTATCATGGTTTAACACTAATTTATATGTGTCATCTGATATGGCATGACAATCAGGTCCTTATCTGTATCCATGTGATCTCTTGGGAGGAGATCAGTTTGCTTAGTTTACCATTATCAGAATAGCCACTACTATGAATATTATGGTCTCGCAAAGGATGTTTTGATGACTACCACAGTGGTGGGACATAAAAAGGAGCAAGATAATTTTTACTGTTCTTGGRGTTAGAATGTTTATGGGGAACATCTTACTATGAAATCTTGAGGTAAGCATTATTCTGCCTGCCCAACTTCACCCTTTTGTGAAACAGAGGAAATCATCAGTTCTAGTGCTGGATTTAATGGAGCAAGGTGAACTCTGCAATGAATTAAATGCGATAACACAATCCAACCCCCAGTGCATGAAATGACCACGCACTCATGATGACTTTGACTTAGCTTCATTTTTGGGCCTTAAGGAAACATGTACACATGCTTTTCTTGAGAGATCTACTACTCTTGAATAGTTCTGTTTACTTGATATATGACTATAGGTGGGAATCTATTAGGAAAGTAGGTTGTAAGTCTATTCTGTGAAACAATGCATCACACCAGTATTCAGAAAGAGATTTTGTCATGTATATATTTGGAACAAAATGAGGTACTGTATTTCAATAATTTTTGTTCTTGTAAACATACCATTTCATATACACATTAGATTATGCCATTAGTGTGTGAGAAATTTTTATGGTCTTGTCACATACAGTAATAAGCATCTTTCTTTCCTAATGTGTTGCCAAGGTGTTCCATAAATAAACTAGGCAGATATGTTCTCCTGCCTCTTGTGCACCATACCATGGAATCAGTTTCATTATAGAACTTGGCCTGGTTCTGCTCACACCTGCTTATAACTTCCAGCTCAGTGATGTCTTCATTAACTGATTGTCAGCCATGCGTGATCACTGCAGAAATCATTTGTCTTCTTTAGGGTGTGAGGTAATTTAGCAACATATCCATCTTCAGACATCACAAAAAGTCATATAATGTCTTTTGCAAATGGCCCATGACATGGAGTCACTGCCAGATTTTTTTCTTCTATTGGTTAGATTAAAGGCTTTTTTTGCATGCCAAATCTCATAGATACTCACCAGAGGTAGTTTAAAAGAGATCAGTTTTCTAAATTTGGTTCTGCTTCATAGTACTGACTATTCAGAGAACCCCAGAGGATGCTCCCGTCGAGGAATCTCAATTAGCATTTAGTAAGTATACCTTGCCCACAGGGAATCTCTGGATCCTTTGCCTTAGGTTCTCTAATTTCTACTGGAACAGCATTCCTTGCATGCCAGGTGCAGACAATGAATGCAAGGAGAGTAGATTTCTCCTTACAGTAGGAGGTATCTTGGTTTGACTAATGCTCAAATGAGATGCTGAGAGTTGCTTTCTTGAATTTGTCCTCAGTGAGTGGTGTTATGGCAACAGGACTGCTCTGAACACTTTATTCAATCAGGGTGAGCTGTTAATCATTTATGATTTATTGTTGACTATAAAAAGAAAACAAGGAATTACATTTTCTATCGTGGCTCTCTCACAGGCTCACATGTCATTGCACGCAAGCAGAATGTGAACTGCACAGAGGTCATGACAGGGCTGAGTCAGAAAGGAGGATGTCTAGAGTGCAAAGAGTGAGGAAGTTGAAATATAAGCAGAGATCACTTTGTTCCTTCAATTATCATTTTGTGGTGCTGCAACACTGTCCAAAGCCACGTGATTCAAGGGTCCCCATGAATATCAACATTCGGGGAGCCACCTGCCAGCCCTTCTGCCTCTGATCTGCAGTCTTTATCTTCCATTCTGTCTGGGAAGTAAGAAATCATGTTGTGATTTCACTGTCCACACAGGGAAGGGGAGGAACATTGAGGAAGACCTCTAAGGCTTGCTAATTAGTTAAATAATGGTGCCTATAGGGGTGCTTTCTTCTGTTTCTTGGCAGGAAGGTCTGAATTTATTAACAGTACTCAAATGAGTTTGGCCATGATTAGCACTTCTTAAGTTTCATTGATTGCATTACTGTTTAATATGTTATGTCACTTTTACACAAAGTTTATTCTTAGGCATCAGTAAGAAATAAATAAGAAAAATGCCCTGAAATTCGGATTTGCTATGCAAAGTCTACTAAATTCAAGTTTCAGTGGGAAGTGTATGGGAAAATGTTGTTTTTCCCTTAACAAGGATAATATCTGCAGATAGAACTATAAACTTTGTTGCAATCAAAATACATTTTAATGATCTTATGGTGAATTTATGGAAATTAAGATTAAAAATCATTTATGGAATTAGGGAAAAGGGGATTTAGAGAAGATGCAGATAGATTAATCAGACATGAGAGCATCTAATCTGAGTCACTAGAAAGACTGCAGGTAATTGCCTGTTCAGTTACTGTAGCCACAATGTAGCTGACCACAAAGTAGAGAAATCTGATTTTCTAATTGCTGAAGTCTTGCATGGTGAAGAGTTATTTCCTCCAGTCTCTTTAGAACTGTTTCTTGCAAAGCGATCACAAGCAGACATACCTTGATATCATAACTGGAATCTTCCTGGTGAGTCTCCCGGGATTGTTGTCAGGTAGCATTGGTATTGACATGTAAGGTAGAGGTGTGGCACGTGGCAGATGTTTCTGGAAGAAAAAATTACATGAGGGAGCATTGCCTCTATTGTCCATGGTTATGGCTGTTTGAAAGGTTTGGAGCCTGTGAACATGTGTCTGCATGGTATCCAATTGCCTGTATAAATACATTTACCTTAGAGTGCACAATCATTTGTTTTRCTGTAAACATCAAAAAGGAACAAGGCAATTTGACTGTGGTTAAAGACAAGATGCAGAACATGGTCACAGAGCCATAATCAATGTCTTATGAGAGGATTATTTTTAGTCGCTTCTCCACAGCTATGAAATCCAAAGTCTAAGATCAAATAAAATAAGTAAGTATACTTCCATACTGCCACAGAAAATGGAAGTCAAATTACTTATAGAAACTAAAAATATTTGCCTATTATTGAAATAACCCTAAGTTTGGGGCCACTTTCCTGAAGCAAACCCAAATCTTTGAAATAGTTTGTGTCAAGAGGGTAGTAATGTCAAAGATCAATAGCACCAATTCTGCCTAGAGGGGTTATAGGAACTGGGAGGGGGGTGAGGGGTGTTTGTTTCTTTTGGTTTGGGGTTTTGTTTTTTTGTTGGGTTTTTTTTGTCAAAAGATGACCAGCAACACTTATGAAATCAGCATTAAAATTTTGAAAGTACTGTAAAGTGAAGAGAAAGAAGTTCTTCCTATTTGTTGCAGACAGGGAAGGGGTAACAGATCTAACTTGTCTCAAGAACAATTCATTTTAGACATCCAGAAAAACTCCAAGCAGTTCAGATAGTCTGAAGTTCCCATCTTTGCTTTTGGAAGCTAACAGTGAAGATACAGAGTTCAATCACCTGTTAAGAATTTAATATGTAATATTTGATATAATCTGAAGGAAGGAGGATGGACAGGACGGCATTTTGACATTATATGTCTTCCACATATAATGAACTGTAGCTATAGAAATAAACAAAAACTTGAAATTCAGTATTACTGGGAAAAAGCTAAATGAGAGGTTTTTCAGTCTTATAATTTCCTGTGTGATCTAGACATTTCACAGATCGTATGGAATAGAATGCAAGCATTTAGAAAATACGGCTTTAAATAGTATTGTACAAGGGAATCAGTCAATAGCTTTGATTTCTGTATAAAATATAATATCAATGCTGTTATATATTTCATATATAGTGAGTTTGTGAGCTCCTTTCCTTGTTTCTCAGGTGTTCAGCTGTCTGTGATCCAAGACAGAAATGTAACCATCTTTCAGACCTTTGAGGAGATTGCTTAATTTGGAGCAAGAAAGATAAAAAGAAAAAAAAGTTGATAAAGCTGGGGTTCTGCAAGCTAAGAAAGGCTGCAGACAGAGGTAAGTCTCTTGAAATGGAGTTAAGCAGCAGTTTAGGGACTCTAGAGAAAAAAAATATCATCATGAAAAGAAATAAAACACAAAGGGAAAAGCAGGGCTTTGAAAGACAGTAATTCAGTCCCAATGAGGATCCATTCCAGGGGCAGTAGAAACCAGCTCTACCCTGCCTCACTGAGGACTCCTTGGCCCACAGAGACTTTCCCTCTTTCTTGCTTATGGGCATGGAATATACCAACACTCAGTTTAGTATTTCATTAATTCAAGTTATCAAAACATGGTAATTTATGTTAACTAATCAGTAACTGCTGAATACTTTTAAGCTGAGTGTATTCAGTTCACAAAGGGCTCTTTGTGTGTGGCAAACAGTGATTGTCCAATCAAAGTCACTCTACTTGTACTGTTACAATGCCAGCAGGCATAGCCTTTCCTAGAAAAATTATATGGACAAAAATTGGACGTGTCGTAGTATTATATATTTTATTCAGATTTAAGTGGGAAAAATGTTTTCCACCTGCACAAAAAGTAATTTTGTTTATCTTTTCCTGTCAGTTTTCACTTGTAAAATATAGTCCTGAATATTTTTAAAGCCCTAATGTTCTGTATTATATTTATTTAAATTATTTTTTCCAACTGTAGCAATAATATAACTTTAAATACAACTATCCAGCAAGTAATGGTTATGTTTTCAGAAACAAGACTGAGTTTGTAAAGTTGAAAACTAGCACATTAGTAGTAAGAATCCACTGACATTGGTTTCTGGCAGTCCTCCTTACGAGAATAAAAAATTAACTCTGAATCAAATCACAGACAATTAGAGTGGAGTTTTGTAATTTTAAAACATGCTTCTCAGAATAGACTTTCCTTTTAAACACAAATAGAAGCTTGATGTTTACATTAACTTGATTTGTTCTCATGCTTTGTCCAGGAAAAATAAAATGTCCAGCAATTACAATAGACATTATCCTGTAGCTGAGCATACAGCATAGTTAAAGGAACACAAAATTGTCAGTTTCTGACAGTATAATAATTCCTTTCATATAGGAAAATTCTCATTGATAGAATGGTATTCAAGCTGGCAAAATTCCTTTACAGAGTATTATTCTTTTCCAGTCCTGATTAACAGGCTGCTTCACTAGAGCAGGAGTTCTAGTACCATAAATCAGAGGTTCTTCACAGGTGTTCTGATCTATACTAGGGTTGAATGTCATTGTGGAATCATTACATAATTCCCACAATCCTTTCAAGCATTTTGCCTACCTGGCTCTTATTACAAAATCCAACTTTCTATCTTTAAAGTAAATAGAAGAAAAAATAGTTTGTGTGGTTTTTCTCTGGCCACAGTATATGCAGACATTGAAGTATTTGCTTCAATTTGCTTCTTGTCTTAAATATACTTCTTGTTAATAAGTATATCTTAAAAGGTTAGCTTTTCTCGATATTGTTTAGAAAATTTTGTAGGCATTGTGTCATCATTTCACAACAGTTTGTCTCTGATATCAATGATTATCATTATTAGATTAGTTTCTCTGTGTCAATAGTTCCAATATCATCTGTCAATTTATGATGTGCTGGCCTGCATCAGATAAAAAGAGTGCATAGATCCAATGTGTGATTTGTGGGACGAGATTTTCCCAACAGAAATTATTTTTAGAAGCATATGTATTTAAAACTTCACCACAAAACCTGAGAACCCTATTTTTCAAATGCCTTTTTCTGGAGTTTCAGAAACTCATGTCTCATGATCAGTTTGTTAATAACATATTAAGACATTTTGACACAAGGGGAATGGATAAGTAAATTTAGATAGTTAAATACATGGAAACAGTCTGAAATAATTAATAGTGAGTATGGTACAGGATGATCTGTGTATACCTAATTTAACTGCAGTGCAAGAATTATGTTATGATCATGCAAACTACAACTTAAATCACAGAGTTATACAGAAAAGCCTGGTAAATGGTCTGTAAGAGCATGGGCTCAAAGAATGATTTAAGGTTTGTATATTGTGCCAATACAATCTCTCATTGTACTGGAGTGCCCAAGAGAGATTATTCAAACCATGCATTTACAACATATAAGAAAAGGSAATTACCTATGCTTCAGTCTATGGAATCAATGTTGACAGTACATTTCAAGGGGCCTATGATCTTATTTCAAACACATAAAAAGTATTTATGCTTAAAATTCTAAAAAATGTGTGACTATAATGCAGACACAATAAAAGTACGTTAGGCAAAGGGAAATTGGCTACTATCTTAACAAAGAGGGGATTAAGTAAACCTTATGAATGTATATAAGTATTTTCACATAGAAAATATATCTGATGATGCAGAGCTTCACAGAAATCGTAATATCCAAGAGGTATTGTTCTATCTTCAACTAAACAATGTCTGTGAGGGGAGATGGAGCATAGGGCAGTTAGCCAGTAGGCGTAACAAACTTGTGACTACTTGTAATTTTTAGTGTAAAATTACAAGTTCTCGTCTTGTACAGGCATTGCTTTAGACAAGGCCAACTTACCTGACCTCATGAATCACTTTACTGAACTTCCAACTGTCTAAAATCTCTTAAACATTTACTCCATAACTCAACAAAGGTAGCTCTTTGAGCTGCAGTTGTCATTATCTTCATGAAATCCCACTGATCCACTGTTGAATAGGGCTGAAATGGACCTGTAGCAGAAGTTTTGACAGTCCAGGTGGATGAAACTTATGAGCCATGCTTTGTTTGCTTCTGCAGTAACAAGGGATTTGAATTGTCCAACAGTTCCCATATTACCAGATCTCTTCTTCTTCTAATAATAATATAACAAGCTGGGTTGAGAAGGAATTTTAAGTTGTTTATGAGCCTTAAATAGCCCAAAGGTCATATATTGGTCATCTCTGCTTAAATCCCTCTTCTGTGAGAAATTTTCTGACTAGTAAGTCAAAAAAAAAACCCTTTTCTTTCRTCTTGAATTATTGAATGATCAGGACACTCTGCTTTCAAGATATCCTTATTTAGCTTGTAATCAATGTCTACTTGATACAGACAATGGCTAAACAAGATTTCATGCTTCAAGTCTTTGGCCTATAGAATTAAAAACTCCCCCTTGATGGTATCAAAGATTGGCTAAAGCTGAGGGTAAGCTGTTGATGTAACCAAATACCTGATCTGAGTTTTCAAACACTGGCTTTATGAATCCTGCTAATGTATTTAGGGCAAAACCAGTCACCAGACTTTGGATGAGAAAGTATTTCTCCTCAGATTAGGTTGACTGGCACCTCTGTTTCTAGGTGGTTTTGTACATTTTGGTTGTAAATCAGCTACTATGTTCACCCATACAATTTTTATGTACTCAGGTAATGTGCAGTGGTGATGCCTCAGATTCTGTTGCTGTTGGTTTATTTTACAGATTTAATCTCCTCAGGCTGAAATTGTATACTTTCACCCAAATTACAGGTTTTAAACCAGATATAAGAGATTAGAAGAAAGATTTCATGATCTTCTCTGATTTCAAATTCTCTGCAATTGTGGAGCTATGTGACTGAGCAAACTACAGAAGCTATAGAGAAATTACAGAATTTTGTATCTATTAAGTAGATGCAAAATACTGTACTTCCCAAATTTTCCCACTTTTTAATACCAATTTAGTTGATTCAGCTTCTAGTGTGATAAAAAAAGATGTGTTTCATTTACTTTGCATTACTTTATGCAGGCAAGAGAAACTCTGGTAAAAATTGCTCTTGTATTTTATTTCTATTTCCGTTTCTTATCATGATTGCACTGCAATAGCATTGAGACATGGCAATGAGATAACAGAACATTCTAACAGATCTCATAGTTCTATTTTCCATTTAGGGCAAAGCAGTTGTGAAAGAACTGCAAATACTATTCCTTTTATTTATTTATTTTATCAATAGACTTTTCTTTAAGGATTCTTACTTAAGTTTTTTTTGTTCCCACTGAAATAATTGGACCAGTCCATTAAGATCAAGTCCAGGAAAGCATTTAGGCACACAAGTTAAAACCCAGTATTTCCAGTAACTGCTATGGATAGACTTCTATATAAATACATCACAATGACTTTTGATAAACATATAATACTTATTAACTCTTTATTTTCTTCTYGACTGGCAACGATAAACCACCCTTTCTAAAGTAGCCTTCTCAGATTTAGGATTATCTCTATTCCAAAACACTATAAAAATACTGTTTCACTAGCATTTTGAGAATACAGGCATGCATGACAAAAAGAAACAAAAAGATTTTTTTCTGCATAATTATCAAATTAAGTAAATTTTGTGTGAGTAAAGTGATAGAAGACCTACAGGATAATTCACATAAAACTTCTTATCTTCTAGGACAAGTATTTTAATTTTTTGAAAATTTTACTTCTGTAAAAGTGTTGAACATGTCTATTTTAATATACATTGAAATAAGGGTCATGAAGAAAATAATTTATTTAAGTGTTTAAATTTTTTTGTTATTTTCATTGAAAAAAATGCCTACAGATACTGATAAAAACAGCACATTCCACAGTAGAACAAATGGCCCATTTCAAAGAGTTTAGAATATAAATATAAATTCAAAAATCAGAGTACTAGTTAAGCACATTTCTGCTGACCAGAGCTATTGTCAAAACACTTCTAAACTGAGTCTGAAACTCATCTTGCTTGCAGTTACTCAAATGAGGAACTATATGCACTGTAGTAAAATCCTGTTTTCTGTCATGCTAGATGGGTAATGTTCTCCTGGATTAGACTTAGAAGACGGGAAAGGAAGCAAAAGATTAAAACAATGTGTTGGTGTTACCTGGTTTCATTCTCACTGTGTATTCAAGAATGGATTCATCTTTAAGTGCAACAGTTACTTCAAGCATTCAGCAACATTTCTAATAAGGTAAAGAGGAATTCCTTTCAGTTTAAGGGGCAAAATTAAAACAACAGTACCTATAACAGGGAACTTTTTCTGGTGGAAGAATATTCAGGATATGGATAGAAGTATTCAGGCTTGTTTTCCCAGGTGACAATGAAGTGTGCATGCATTCAAGGACTAGTATTATTCCCTTTAGGAAAAGGGAGGTACAGTCCAAAGTGCATACATTTCATTATCCGAGATAAACGAGGCTATTGGAGTGGGAAAAAATCCAAGAGAAAGCTATTTGTTATGTCTGTCTTACATAAGAGGAGCAAAGTCCAATCATGCTGCATGTCCTCAACCATATTAATTCTACACAGGTTTGAATAATTGTTCAGAGGAGTAGACACAAACCAGGAGCAACCTTTCACGGTATGTCAGTAGTTTGGAGGGGTTTTTTAAAATCAGAGATATTTTATAAATTCACTGATAACTAAAACAAATCTAATTTACTGCATATTCTTTTAAATACACATGTAATTTTTCCTTTATTTTGTATATCTGTGCTGCATTGCAGAAAATATTACTCTTACATCATTCAAATGAAATTAAATAAATGATGGAGTTMTCAAATGGCTAAATACAGAATATAAATGTTTGTAAGGAAACTCCAAACTCCTGGACTTCTTTCTATATGCTTATACTTCTGCATTATGAATATTCACTTTGCAATATATGATATTAATAACTTCATTGATTGTAATAAGTACCCATATTTTTCTTTCAAACAAAGGATTGTTGAGATTGCTGTCCTCAGCTTAAGATTGTGTATTTCTCAGTCAAATATTATTTTACAGGAAACTATCTTCAATAAATTTAAAATGCATTCTGAAGATGAAAAGAAGTATACTACAGATGGAAATAGTCATGAGATCGCTGCATCCAGCCAGGGTCATGAATCTGAAGACAAACAGTAAGTATTCTTAAATATAGTAAATATTATGTATTGAAGCTTATTAGACTCCATTACCTTGCTTTATATTTTATTGAAATTTGTATTTTAAAATTTATTTTAACTTATTTTGCTAAGAAGACCTAGTAAGAGAAAGCTTTGTGTCAACATAAGAGTAGCATTGATTGGTACATTCATTTCATGCAAAAGGTCTATTTATTTTCTCCTTTAAAGGACTAAGAGTCCTCAGTATTGACTAGARAAACAGTTCTAAAATATGACAGAAATTTTGTCAGAATGGAAATACTGGATACATTTATCTCATCTACTAAAAMTTATCTTAAAATTTTTAGTACAGTGGTCAATCAACATTTTACATACCTTGAATATGTTATCTATTCCCTATCCACTATGTACAAAAGTTTTCCTCTCTTCTGTTTTGAAATCTATACAGTGCTTTAGTTCACAACTTCCCTGACCAGATACTGGACTCACCAGCCCCACTGATGTTGCTTCATCCTTGAAGGGGTGAACTGGGAAGAGCATGACTTAAATTTGTAGAAGTTAGGAGATGATGCTACTTATATTGCTGAAGTTTTAAATAGAAACATGTCAAGAATGCCCAGTAAATCATGTTCATTTAACACAATTGTTTGCTGTAAAATTATTTCAAAATTGTAATATAATTGAACTGCATTAATATGTTGAAGTAGTAATTCTGCAAAATGAGGTCTCTTTTTGAATTCACTAAAACTACCACACTTTTTTTTTTTAGCAAGGAAAAGAAGAAAAAGAAAGGGGARAAACCTAAGGTGGTGAGCCCATTTGCACTGGTAAGGTTTATTCTCTCTATGTGTCTACATATACATACACACAGTACATTTCAAAGTGCAATCAAAAATGGTTACAGTTATGTTAGTATCCTGAATATATGATGCTGTCTCTACCAAATATATTCATAAAACAGGATATTGACTATASTATAGAAATCAAGCAGTTCTTTTTGTGGATGTAGTTATATTAAAGAAGCTGTCTTTTTCAGATAAGTATTCTTAGGAGTGTTCCCTTAGTAAATTATCATCTTAAACACACCCATGCCAGATATTTGTTTATGAAGGATAGGAATTTCCATGTTCACAGCRAGAAGCATGACCATATACCTGTTGTATCACACCGAGAGTCTAAAGGACAACAAGGTCAAGTCTCATACCTTCTTGGTGCTCTCTTGGGGGCGGCTTTTCACAGCACTGGCTTCTTCTTTAGCTGCTCATTCTTTCCTAGTCAGGRCTCTTTCTGGGCTCCTCCTGACTAGCCAGCCCAGCCCCTTTTATCTCAGTTACCTTGACTAGCTACAGCTGCAGCCCATCAAGAGCAACCAGGAGTCATCAGGGCACAGCCATTTATACAATACATACTACATATACCTACACTGAGTGTGGTCTTGTCCTCTAAATTACCAAAGTCAGGTACTAATCACACTAATTATCCCCATGAGTCATTATTCAATCACCTGAGTCAGGAGTAAAGGGCAATACCATGCTACTGATGAAAATTAAAATTAAGAATTGTATGCTAAAAGGTTCCAGATTCTTTGAAATTTTCTGCATGTATTTTAAACCACAAACTTGTAATATTTAATCAAGTAAATCCTAGGTCCTCTTTTAGCCATACTGAAATACTTTATATTTTGTAGGTTTAGTGTGTGTAACACACAGCAATGACACTGCAAATAACAAACATAAAACTGTAGTACATGATGGTGGCCAGTGCCCAATTTCTTTGCTTTGCTATATCAGTTTACACTTGTACAATTACATCATACAACTATATTTTACATCAGTAAACTTAGTAGTTTACAGTACAGAATAAACCCAATGATTTTGTAATAGATGAGCTCAAACTTTATTAAGTTCAATGGCAAGAGAATTTAAGATTCAGATTTCAATACCTTTTTATGATGTCTATGGTACATTAGGAACATTCGATTTTCTGGCTGCATAATAATGAATTTACAGTAAAAAAATTATTGCCTTAGTTATCATAACACCATAAAAATTTATTATAATTTGAACTTTAAATGGCAAATGTAAAAAGCATAAATTTTTTATGTCTTGTTTTCCTATGGCCTTTCTTACCCAGGTGCAGATACTAGTGCATTGAAATGCCACATCTCTCTGGTTTTGAGAATTTATAGTATAAAAGGGCTTATATAGAAAGGATTTATACCTATACTGTTTTTAAACTGTATTTCTAAAGAGATAAAGTTGTAGGTTTGGAACAGCAGGTGTACAATTTATAGCTTTTTCTTTACTTTCTTGACTTTGTAGGCATAGCATTGTGTTAGCATTCTAATACAGCAGTTAGAATGAATTTCTCTTCTCATTCACAGTTCCGATACTCCAGCTGGTCAGATAAATTATTAATGATACTGGGCACTGTGCTGGCAGTAGCCCATGGAAGCAGTCTCCCTCTTGCCATGATGATTTTTGGTGATATGACTGATAGCTTTGTTGCATCTGGAGACAAAAATCTAACAGGTAAGAATATATCTGCTATGACAAGAACAATGGCTCCTATTTAAAAAAGAAACAGGAAGATTCACACATCTTGACAGGAGATACAGATGTCAGAAACCACAATGCTATGCTATGATGCAAATTAGTAGCTCGTGTTCATTATAATAGAGATTCGCTGTGATTGGGGTGACATTGTAGTGGGAGTCTCCTATAGGCTGCCTGACCAGGAAGACTGAGCAGATGAGTTCCTCTATGGATAGATTGGAGCAGCCTTGCATTCACAAGCCCTGGTTCTCATGGGGGTCTGCAACCACCCCAATAACTGCTGTAGGAACAACACCACTGGGCACAAGTAATCCAGGAGGTTCCTGGATTGTGTTGATGATAAGTTCTTCAAATGATGGAGGAGCCAGTGAGGAGAGGTGCTATACTGGACTTTGTTCTTGCTAAAAAGGAGGGACTGGTGAGGAATGTGAACCTGAAGGGCAGCCTGGGCTGCAGTGACCATGAAATCGTGGAGTTTCAGGGCAGCAAGGAGGGAGGACAGCAAGATCACTATCTAGAACCTCAGTAGAGCAGACCTGGACCTCTTCAAGGACCTGCTAGGTAGAGTATCATGGGATAAATCCTTGGAGGGGAGAAGGGCCGAAGAAAGCTGGTTGATATTCAAGAATGACCTTGTCCAAGCTCAGGAGCAATGCATTCCAACAAAGAAGAAGTCAGGCAGAAACACCGGGAGGCTTGCATGGATGAACAAGGAGACAAGCTCAAACACAAAAAGCAAGCCTTGAGAGGGTGGAAGCAAGGAAAGAGAGCTTGGGAGAAATACAGAGTATCTGTCCAAGCAGCCAGGGATTAGGTTAGGAAAGCTAAAGCCCTGATAGAATGAAATCTGGCCAGGGATGTCAAGGACAACAAGAAAAGCTTGCATAGGTAGGTCAGTGATCAAAAGGTGATGAGAGAAAATGTGGGCCCTCTCCAGAAGGAAATGTAAACCAGTTTATTTGAAATACAGAAAAGGCTGAGGGACTCAATGATCTTTTGCYTCAGTCTTCACTGGCAAATGTTCCAGGCATACTGTCCAAATCACAGGAGGGAAAGGCAGGGACTGGGAGAATGAAGAGCTGCCTGCTGTAGGAGGTCAGGTTTGAGAATATCTAAGGCATCTGGAGTTCCACAAGTTCATGAGACCTCATGAGATGCACCTGTGGGGCCTGAGGGAACTGGTGGAGGAAGTTGCTAAGCCTCTGTCCATTATATTTGAGGTGTTATGGCAGTCTGAAGAAGTTCCCATCGACTGAAAGAGGCGGAAACATAACCCTCATTTTTAAAAAGGGAAAAAGGAAGACCCAGGGAACTCCAGGCCAATCTCACCTCTGTGCCCAGCAAGATCATGAAGCACATCCTCCTGGAAACTGTGCTAAGGCACGTGGAATATAAGGAGAGGATTGATGATGGCCAACATTACTTTTTTAAGGGCAAATAATGCCTGACAAATTTGATGGCATTTTACAACTGGGTTACAGATTTGTTGTGTAGGCAAGAGCTTGGACATCATCTACCTGGACTATCTGCAAACCACTTGACACTGTCCCAGTCAACACCGTTATCACTAAATTGGAGAAGCATGAGTTTGATGGATGGATCACTTGGTGGATAAGAAATTGGCTGGAGGGTCAAACTCAAAGAGTTGTCCAAGTGGAGACCAGTGATGAGTGGGTCCTTCAGGGGTCAGTATTGGGATGGACACTGTTCAACAGCTTTGTCCTTGACATGGACAGTGGGATCTGGTGCACCCTCAGCAAGTTTGCCAACGACTCCAAGCTGCGCAGTGCCGTTGATGTGCTTGAGGGAAGGGGTGCATCCAGAGGGAAATTGACAGGCTGGAGAATGGGTCTCTGGGAATCTCATGAAGTTCAACAAGGCAAAGGGCACAGTCCTGCATGTGGGTTGGGGCAATCCCAAGCACAAATACAGGCTGGGAGAAAAATGGCTTGAAAGCAGCCCTGAGGAGAAAAACAGCTTCTTGCTGACAAGAAGCTCAACATGAGCCAGCACTGTAGGCTAGCAACCCAGGAAGTAATATCATGGGCTGCATCAAAAGAATTGTGACTAGCACATGGGGGGGTGGTGTTTCTATGCTCTCTACGTCTCTCTGGAGTGCTGCATCCTGCTCTGGGACCCTGCACCACAGGAAGGATAACTGTTGGAGTAAGTTCAAAGGAGGGCCTTGAAGATGATCAGAGGGCTGAAGCAACTCCCTTATGCAGACAGGCTGAGCAAATTTGGGCTGGAGGGTGACTTTTTACAACAACCTGTAGTAATCGGATGAGGGATAATAGCTTTAAACTAAAAGAAGGACAATTTAGATGAGATACCAGGAAGAAATTCCTCACTATGGGTGTGGTGAGAGACTGGATCATGTACACCAGAGATGCTGTGGATGCCTGATCCCTGGAAGTGTTCAATGTCAGCTTGGATAAGGCCCTGCGCAACCTGGTCTAGTGGAAGGTGTCCCTGTTCATGGTAGGGGGGTTAGAACTGGGTGGACCCCTTAAGGTCCTTTCCAACCCAAACCATTCTGTTTTTTCTATGTGTGTATGCTCAAGAAGACTTTTAAATCTCAAATTACAGTGATGTAGTTTTGTAGTCAGTGGAGTTATGTCAAACCCTCTATTAGTAATGTTCATTCATGTGCATTAAAATTTCCTCCTTTCTTCCAAATCATCTTGATTCAAAAGGAGATGTAGCAACTCCAGATATGCTGAACAGCATGCAGGAAAACTAATTTGTTAAATCTTGCTCTGTTAAAAGTATTTACTCTTCTCTTCCTTTCTAAGGAAACTCTTCAATGGATGAATGGATGAATTTCACTTCAGAAATGTTTCACAAGCTGGAAGAAGATATGACAAGGTAATTAAAAATTGATATTTCCTCTTATTTTTTTAATGTAGCCACACGTTTCTAGTCAAGCCATTCCTCTCCCAAGGGTGTTTTGCACACTTTAAACAACATAAAAAACAATTATTTAATAATATGTGTAACTAAAGATTGACACAAGGGATTATTTGAGGCCCTGGTAAGATTCTTTAACATTTCTAGCTATTTCCAACAATTTCCCTGTAATCTCTTGCTCTGACCCATCCTGACACATTTCAGGGGTGCTCTATATCCCAGTGAAATCTGCAATGCCTTCCTTCTGTCTTCTCTTCCTCTGAATTTATGAAGAGTAATTGTTATGATAAAAAATTGTATTGATTATTGTCCGCCAATACCTTGAGCTATGGTGATTCACTTGCAAAGAAAAGTTGAATTTTCAGATAGTACCTACTTTGCTGCCAAAGCATCAAGTTCAGCCAAATCACTCTCTACAAGTATCTGAAAGGAGATTATAGCAAGATGGGCTTCAGTCTCTTCTCCCAGCTAATAAGCAACATGACAAAAGGAAATGGCCTCAAATTGTGCCAGGGGAGGTTGGATGTTAGAAAAAAATATCTTTGTGGAAACGGCTGTCAAACACAGGAACAGGGTGTCCAGGAATGCAGTTGAGTGACCATCCCTGGATGTATTTAAAAGATTTGTGGATGTGAGACTGAGGGACRTGTTTTAGTGATGGACTTGGCAGTGCTGAGTTAATGGCTGGATTCAAATATCTTAGAGGKCTCTACCAACCTAACAATTCTATAACTCTATAATTATCTAGACTGTAGAAAATGCAGATTTAGATTATATGCTGCCTTAAATCTAGCATTCTAGAGCTGGAAGCAGCAGAAGACAATCACCAGTAGGTACTTCTGCTACAAAACTCCATAAGGAAAAGATCAAATAAGAGGAAACATAAGCTGCTAATAGATGTGTTTTGTTAAAAGCTTTATTAACCATTGTCCACACACTTGATTTATGCAGGATGTCTAAAGTTCGTGTGTTTCTTGTACCACTTCAGGTTCTTTTCTTCAGGTTGAACTCCGTTCCTCATTAGATATTGAAAAATGTCTGATGTACTCTTCAAGGCAATTATCTTTTTTGAAGGGAAGGAGATAAGGCATTTTCTGTAGTAACTCTTGCTGTTTTTATATCAAAGTGCATTATAATACTGGGTAACAGTGGACTGTAAACTTATGTAGCTTCAGCAGTTAACTTTTGCAATTAAAAAACTATGAATATTTACACCCAAAACCCCAAAACATACCCAAACAACTCTACCATAAAATAAATGAACAAGTTAGGAGAAGGCTGTTTCTTAGAAATGAAGAACCTGAATGTAATGAGAATGAATCAAGAGGGAATTGGCAATTATGCTTTATAGGAGAGCTTCTTGCTCCTGCAATATTTCTGTCAGTCTCTGAAATGAATGTAAGTAGTGCCTACAAACATTCAGTGGAGTATACTTGTTCCCAGTGATTCAAAAACAAATTTGAAGGCAGAATTGCAAACTAAATAATGTGTGTGTGGGTGAAGTTACCCTAACTGTTCTGTGTTTAGTAAACAGTTGATGCCTAGCTGCACAATGTTTTCAAAATTTGTCTCATGTTTATCCTGAAAGAACTTTTAAAAAATTACTTTAAAAATTGCTGCATATGAAAYTGTAGAATTTATTTTGCCCATTATTTAATTGGTGAGTGATCTCTTCTTGCCCTTATCTTGACCTACGAGCTTTGATTTATATTTTTCTCTTCCAAGTCTAGATGAGGAAGGGAAGTGGTAGTGTCCTCAGTGGGCACCTGGAATCCAATCAGGGTCAAACCACCACAAATTAATTCTGAAAGTACAAGCAAGAACAAAAATCAGACCTAGTTTCCCTTTAGAAACAGATTTTGTACTGATAAATGTATTAATAGCAGCACAGGAATAGGTGCTCTCTTCCAAAGTTTCTGGATAGAGCGTTGAACAGTTGGCATTTTCACTGGGTGACAAAGCTCTTTGCACCTGCTCSTTGTTTCTCTAGAACGCCTGCCAGCAGGTCAAATAGTGATAGAAACTGTTTGCAAGGATRGAGTTCTCACATGGGTGTGTTCAAGTACTGAACTTTACATGTGGACTTAGTCGAGTTTGTTACTCAAACAGTTCACCTAAACTACAACTATTTCTCAAAAGAAAAAGAACTATTATTTTTCAATGCAATGTGCATTTACTCTCTGATGAATTACAGCAGTGAATTTACAGAATATATTTCATCAGCATGGAATTTGGCAAAGACATTAATCCCTTTGGATATGATTTGTCAGTATACAAAGTCCAATCATAAATCAATTCTTTGAAGRGATCATAAAATAATTGTCTAAAGTAATTACTGCTGCATTTAGAATCTGTGTTCTTGGGTTTTTTGAGAGGCTTTTTTTTTTAATTGAGCCGAATGACATTGAAGTCAATATTCAACTAACCAGCTTTCTGTTAGGCATTAACCTGATTTTATTAAACAGTTTTGATTAGGTAAATTTCATAATGAGTATAGTTTAGAAGTCCCTAACTGAACTGTATGATATTATASCCACAAGAGAGTTTGGAAAAAAATTTGAAAAGTTTAATTTGTAAAGCCATTCTCTCTTAGAGCAGAGCATTTGCACACAGATTCCTGAAATTTCTCCTGCCAAGTTTMATTTTAAAGTTCTATAAAATCAGTATGGATAACTTAGCAAAAGAGTGAAGGTCGCCAGAGTTCACAAAAGTTCATGAGTCAAGCTTTGTGCTAATGGTTTACTTTTATATAGATACATTATTCTTATAATTGCAGGTGGTATACATCATGAATATTTAATCATTGATTTTAGTTGTGTTTTGCAAATGAAATCCATTMAATTACATTTTTCTTACTCAGTTCTGTTGTAAGTTCCATTATAAATGATTCTGATGTAATTCTTCATCAAATCAAAATCGATTTTATTATTTTTAAACAGTTTAAAGCTGTGACTCAGATTTACTCCCAGTTTGAGAAATATTGTGGTTCACATACTTCTGGTTTGGATTTGACACCCTGCTCGTAGCACAGGGCTGAATTAATGTAAAAATAAGATATCAGTTATGAATAAGAGATCCAAAGAATTTTTGATTTAATGACATTTGTTTTCAGTAGCTGTATGRTCAAATCAGGAAATACTTACTGCATCCATCCACTAATTTATTTATTTACATAGACAGGCATGTTTATTATTTAAATGTGTATATACTATATATATATGTGATTTGGTCTCTCTATGTGTGTTAAAAATGCTAGGCAGTTTATGGACATGACAGATTCAAGTGAAAAAGGTATTGTATCAGAAATACAGTTCTAAAAGAATCTTATGAGAAAAAGCCTACTAAATTTTAAAAGAAGGTAATTCTGACATTAAATACTATTCATAGAAAACTCAGCAAGTTTTACAGCCAAGTGTAAGTTTTAGTACAAGCATATGAACCCTAATTCAGGTCAAACAGAAAAAGTAAGCATCATGATAAATTCACACTAGCAAAGTAATTAAACCAATTTTAACCTGATTTCAGAGAATCTTGCCTTTTTTTTTTTCCTTACAGATATGCATACTACTATTCTGGAATAGCAGCTGGTGTTCTCCTTGCTGCTTATGTTCAGACTTCGTTCTGGACCTTAGCAGCAGGTCGGCAAATAAAAAAAATTAGAGAGAAATTTTTTCATGCAATTATGCGACAGGAAATTGGATGGTTTGATGTAAATGATGTGGGAGAACTTAACACTCGTCTTCTAGAGTAAGTACACCATACCTTTGCCAATGTTATTTGGTCTTGTTAAACATGCAGGACTTAGAAATTTTTATTTTTAAATTAAACTATTTCACTCTGAAACTAAGTTATCAAGTTTCTTCATGGAAAGTGTCAGGGACTGAATTTCTAGTACTTCTGATACAGGACTGTCACAAAGATGTCAGAAAAGCATTTTGTTAAGTTCCCTTGAACTCTGAGGATGACTAAAACCCAGCCTATGTTATTACCTCATGAAGAGAAACCAGTTCCTTTCTGGACACACTGAGGACTGAAAAAGGTCCTGGCTCAGGTCAGCAATGTGAACAGCTTTAACTGCTTAACATTGCCTACATGAAATGCTTTTTCTTTTATTTCTAAACAGCCCACAAATACCAAACTGATAAAAACTTTGGAATTAAGAAAATGAGAGTAGTTTTGTTCTATAGAAAGTATTTCAACTTTTTCAGACAAAAGCAGGTTTATAGCATTACAGTTTCACAGGAAATGTAAAATTTCCCTTGGCCACACTACATAATGCTTTACCTTGAAGAAAATTGTTATTGGGAGAAGTAATTGAATAATAAAGATTATCTTCCACACATAACAAAACTGGAAATCTTTTTTGTGCTTTCTGCACTCTTCTTCCTCTCTGTAATTTGTTTTTCAGTGATGTCTCCAAGATTAATGAAGGAATAGGTGACAAGGTTGGATTGCTTGTTCAAGCACTAACAACATTTGTGGCAGGATTTATTGTTGGTCTCATAAGAGGATGGAAATTAACCCTTGTAATACTAGCAGTTAGCCCTGTCCTGGGACTTTCAGCAGCCCTCTGGGCAAAGGTAAGTTAACTTATGTATGGCATCAGGTTTTGTATTAATGACAGATAATGAAACCAATCTACATATCTGTAAGTCTTAGGATTAGAATGTGTGCTTAGAGCAATTATAACTTTAGATAACACTTAGGTACATAAGCTCTTAGATGAACTGTGGATCAGTACCCTCTCATTCAAGGCCAGGTCAGATGAGGCTCTGAGCAACCTGGTCTAGTRGAAGGTGTCCCTGCCCATGGCAGAGCAGCTGGAACTAGATATCTTGAAGATCCCTTCCAAGGTCATTCTACAATTCAGTAATTCTATGTCATTTGAATGTTATAATTCCCATAGATTGAGCAGACTTGTTTGATTTGAAGCTGTTTCTGCTAATATAGCACATACAGAGAAAGAAGCAAGGTATATGTGTAGAATCCACACCTGTAACTCTTTAACTTACATCTGTATAAGTACTTTATCTCTTGAAAGAAATAATTGCACCTCCTGGAAAGTAAGAGAATAATTTAGAAAAAAACCTTTGTCTCACACACAGAGTTTTTTCTATTTGTTAACAAATTTGGTAAGAAATTCTGTACAGACCTAGATCAGAAAAGGTCCAAATTTCCATGGGATCACAGTGTCTCATATTTTTTAAGTCTTCAGACTTTTATGGTATTTTATTTCCCTTATATTTCAAAGATCATTAAAGCTGTCACYGTCTTGAGTGAGTATATTGCAGAAAAGGTAGGATTAGAGATGTATGTGCCATGTATGTCAGCTGGCTGGGTCCTCACAGACTGTGGCCACTTCCTCACAGTCTAAGCTACAGGGTCCTCTGGCGAAGGCAGCCAGAGATGAGAATGAACAAAAGAGGCCTGCCTGGGGAAAACCACAGCAGATCACTATGAGTACTCCTCTTATTTATTGCACTGGGTGAAAAGGGAAAATCTAGGTCTTAGTTGTTTACAATGTGTAATGTGGAATTATTTGATCGAATTCACAGCRTACTTAGGAAATGATTATTGGACATTCTGCACCCATGCCTAATATAGTCAAAAGCTTCATGTTGGAACACACTAATTGTGATAAAAGCCATTTTGAGTGCTTGAGTTTATTCTGATTTTCATATGTCAAAATACTTGATTCTGTATTAGGTTCTCTCTGCTTTCACTGACAAAGAACAGGCTGCATATGCAAAAGCAGGTGCTGTTGCAGAAGAAGTTCTGGCAGCAATCCGTACTGTAATAGCTTTTGGAGGACAGGAAAAAGAAATTAAAAGGTACGAGCAATATTTGCTTTCATCACTGGATTTTAAAATACTCACTTCAAATGGTTTGAAATTTTCTTGTATATTTTCTGTTGAGAGTCTTGTGCTTTCTGCATTTTYAGTTAATGAGAGATTGTTACAAGGTTTGCTACATGTTGAAAACAATTAGTTGTTTTTCTAGAGTTGATATGTTTCCTCTGCATTAAAGGATATGCAAGCTACTTCAAATATCTTACCATGCGAGCTTTAGACAAAAGAGGACCTCTGTTCTGTGAAGAGATGATGATATCCTTGGTAATCTATAAATAATCTGAGTAATCTACTGAGTAATCTAATCCAAAACTAAACTATTGAGTAATCTAATCTGATTACTCAGTAGTTGAGAGGGTGCTAACAGTATCTCTATTTCCGCCATACTGTAAAATATAGATCTGCTGATATATTTTAACCTTTAACCTTGAGTGGTTCACAATAAAAGTTCACTGATCTATAGAAGCAACTTAAATGCCAGTCCCTGACCTGCAATGCTATTTTATTTCTATATACCAAGTTGGCTAATGTTGGCATTTTTAGGGGTTACCTTAGGGGTTATCATGCCTGACTAGCAGGCTTWCCTTTATACAGTCTTAGGGTTAGATATTTTATGTACCTAACTGCTGTACTTTGTAAACATTCTTTTTCTAATCCATCCACAGAGCTTTTGTGATGTCTGCCATGGTACAAGTGTGAGTCTATTTTGAACTTGTATCTTTCTTCCAGATACCATAAAAATTTAGAAGATGCTAAACGGATTGGAATAAGAAAGGCTATTACAGCTAATATTTCTATGGGTGCTGCTTTCTTACTAATATATGCATCATATGCACTGGCATTCTGGTATGGAACTACTTTGATCTTAGCTGATGACTACACTATTGGCAAAGTTCTCACAGTAAGTATTAATGAGTAAATTCTCAGTGACAGTGAGAAATAATAAAGAACAAACCTTAAAGTGTGTATTTGACTGTAATAAGAATTATGTCCCCAGATTGGAAAAGTAGCATCCCTTCTTAACAAAAAGATTCTCGCCACAAAACCTACATGTTGTTTCTGTAGGATTTCACAATCTATATGAACCCAATTAAAACATATATGATTTTCAACTGATCCTATATATCTTCTGATTTTCATAAGATCAGACTGATATAGAAACAGTTCAAGCAAAAACTGAAGTACAAGACCTTTTCTAGTKGCTGTTTGCTTTCAGAGAGCTGAATAAATTTCCAGGGTGCAGAAACAAATACTTTTTTTTAGCTGCTGTGCAGTCTAAGTAGATAATTTTCTTAATGTTTGCTTATGTTTTGCACCATGAGAGGTTGGAATCACTTCTTGGTATTTTTTAGAAATTGGGTGGTGTAAAAACCTACTTGTGACTAGGAAATACGCCACCATCTAACTGAAGGCAGAAAACCATAACACTTAAATAATAACTTAAATTATTCTTTTGATGTGGAAACCATTCTAATTTTGTATGAAATATGAAGTAAACAGGGGAAAAAGAATRACTTTGTTAACCATGATGAAACCCAGCCAGTTGACCATATGCATGTATTTGTGTATAGTTTTTTAAACTACCTGTTTCGTTTGTGAATCACTGAAGCTTGTGGAAAATGTCTCTGATATGTGTTTTTGGCTCTTTTGAACCTTTTGTACAGGTTGGCACATGGAACCTCTCAGTGAAGTTCATGACCTTATGTGTAATTTATTCTGTTCAAAGTATTTGCAAACTCTATTGCAAATTGTCTGTGTTGTAGTTCAAACGATGTTTTTATGACATGGATGATGCATTATTGGGTGTAAAATCTATGAATAACCCCATTCAAGAGGATGGGTGTGACAGACTTTGCTCTGACTACTATGGCTGTTATGGTCTTTGAGCAGGGTGGTTTAATTGCTTTTGTTTCAATACTAGCAGAAAGCAATGAACTGCTATTCTGAGAAAATTATGATTTTTTCTCTTCTGCTGCTGTTTCTTCTTTGCTTGCACTTTACTCTTTCATTGAAGTGGGGGATCCTTTGTTACTTTTTGATGAAGAACTTGGGTTTCTATACTTCTATTTCACTGTCTCTTTGAATGATAGTGTTTTGTATATCTGTTGTTGTTCTGTTGGCAGATTTGAATACACTTTGCAGTCTTTGGCCAAAGAATGCATTAGTACAATAAATCCTGAGACATCAAGAGAAATTCTAAATTTTTTGTCATAGGTTTTACAACTCTGAGTTACTTTTTCAGTTTTTCTCAATGTATTTGCAAATTTAATGTTGTACAGCTTATCAGTTCTGATATGAACCTTAAAAGCCCTTTTCCTAACGTTTTTCTTTGCCCAAGAGAGATATTTTCAGTTTTGCTTTAATTCTAGATTCCTTAAACTTCCTTTAACAGACCTCCTTACCCAAAAATACCTAACATAAATAAATAAATAAATATCATTTTCTGCTTAAATAAGAATGAATACATTCCTCTTTAAACATTTCTTTCAGGTTTTTTTCTCTGTATTGATTGGAGCTTTCAGTATTGGACAGACTGCTCCAAGCATAGAGGCRTTTGCAAGTGCAAGAGGAGCTGCCTATACCATCTTTAACATAATAGACAATGTGAGTATCATTGCCCTTACTATAATTTCAAAACATCTTTTCAAGGTAACAGACCCTTCTTTTTAAAGACAGGAACTAAATTTACACAGAAGCTTAATGGAAAAATTTTATAAGTATTCTTGTATGAGCATATCATCAATGTAGCAGTGAGGGAGCATTGTACAATTTAGATCTTTCAGAAACCTCACCTAAATTACTTAAAAAACATGTTTAACATTTCTGCAGAACAATGGTGCACTCRAGGACTTCTTTATGAAAAAAAAATTGGTTATTATTTTATTTTATTTTATTTTGCACAGGAACCTCAAATTGACAGCTATTCAGAGGCAGGTTACAAACCAGACCACATAAAAGGGAACTTGGAATTAATAAATGTTTACTTCAATTATCCATCCAGGCCAGATGTTGAGGTACTGTAATTGAAACTTTATATATATTACAGTTGAACATATGGATCATATGTTGGGAAAAATCATTAAAAACTCACATAAATTAATTTTTGTTGAAAATCTAACAGTTTCAGATTGATTCTTTAATGTATTTAAAACTACCATGTCATCACAGTGATTTGAGTTAGATTTATTTCCACCTTAGGTAAACGTGTTAAGTTTCCTGAATAATTTTTTTTTCTAATGCCCTAGTTAGTGTGGCTATGCAAAAAACTATAAATAAATATTTCTATCAAAATAATTTTACAATCCTAACTCAAATGTTTGTGTATAGTAATAATAATGAGCTAATAAGTTTTAAAATAATTGCAATGCAGCTCTGTTATGACTGTGTCTGAACCAGGAAAAAAAGAAAGCAGTTTCAGCAAGGACTTGCTGTTTATGGAATAGAGATCAGAATCTGTATTTGTCTAGACAGAGAAAAAGTTTCCTTTTTAAAGCACTGTCATGTATTCGGAATCTTAATGCAGTGATGATAGACAACATATGAATGATTCCTGAAAATATTTCCATGGAAATTGTCTTTGCATTACGCAACTTCCTTCCTYACCTTGAAGGAAAATCCCTGACCTTGATAAAGTGACCTTTCTTAATTTTGGTAGGCAGCAAGGAAATTTACTCAGCTTTTAACCATGACTTTTACATAGCTTCCCTGTAGTCAGCATGTGATGAATTAAAGAAAAAGGTGAGGCAACATAACAGAGAAATTTTGCATTGTATTGTTTTTGTATTTTCTGTTAGTTATGAATAGTGTAATACTATTATTTTGTCATATGAACTGGTTCATGAGACAGGTAATTGAGAAGTGTGTTGTATGATACATTGATGCTGAGCCAATTGTGAAGTAATTATAAGGAAAAATAAGCTGAAGTCATCAGTAATCCAAAATTTAAATCCACGTGTTTATAAATATTTTTTCAAAATTCTGCTAGAAATAGAAAGGTTATTTCATTCTAGTCTTTCACATTTACTTTGACATTTCTAAATACTGTTATGTTTTTGACCAACCTTCTTATATGGACAGATACTGAAGGGCTTGAATCTCAAGATTAATTCTGGCCAGACAGTGGCCCTGGTTGGTGGCAGTGGCTGTGGGAAAAGCACAACTGTTCAGCTCATCCAGAGATTTTATGATCCCAAGGAAGGCACGGTAAGACACCTCAAGTGAGATGTCCGCTCTGCATGTCATGTGTTGAAAGTCTAGTTCCAGCCTCGCCGCTCTTGTCAATTTTCCAGTGACATGGTGAAGTGTCCCCTTAACTGGCACATGCTGGCATGGAGAGAGAGGTTCCTTGATCAAAATAAGTAGTAGACAGTTTCTGTCTGCTCTCTTTTGTTTAGGTTACCATTGATGGGCAGGACATTAAGACCTTAAACGTACGGTATCTGCGGGAGGTTATTGGTGTGGTGAATCAGGAGCCCGTGCTCTTTGCCACGACTATTGCAGAAAATATTCGCTATGGCCGTGAGGATGTCACCATGGACGAGATTGAAAAAGCCACCAAGGAGGCAAATGCTTATGACTTCATCATGAAGCTACCCAATGTAAGCAGATCAACTCTCCTGCTGCAATAATTTCTTCTTAAACTTCTTGTGCCAAATAGTTCCTCAGAAGGAATGCTTGTTAGGACAGGAAGCTATCTTGGACCTGTGAATATGCAGAGCTATGCAGAGCTTCCTCATAACTTTTGAGAATAATGGTAATTTCATATCTTCAGGCTATGATTTAGCCGTCATTTGAAGAACTACCAGAATTCCAGGAACACAAATGATAAGCCAGGTGTATCCAAGTACGCGTTTATTCCTGTAGAGAAAGGAGAAGGTGTTACCAGCATGTCTGGCATTGCTGACATCTTTGGTGAAGGGACTGTGACACTGAGTCTTTTCAATACATGTGTTTGTCTTGTAGAAGTTTGAAACTGTGGTTGGAGAAAGAGGGGCACAGCTCAGTGGAGGCCAGAAGCAAAGAATAGCAATTGCCAGAGCTTTGGTTCGCAATCCTAAAATTCTTCTGCTTGATGAGGCAACATCAGCTTTGGATACTGAGAGTGAATCAGTTGTGCAGGCAGCACTGGATAAGGTCAGTAGTGGTTTAAAATGAAGCATGTAAGTAGGAGCATAATATTTACTTTTTTCCTGGACTTTTGTTGAAAATAGAGACACATAAAAACACAAAATGTAAATCTTAATCTGGCAAATATTCTTTGTACAGAGAATTTTTGAGTTCCTGCAGGTATTACAGAGAGAAATCTTACTCCAAATTAGAAGATGGAATAATATTTTCTGCCTTATTAAGCTTAAATCAACATTTTCTTGGTATAAATACCATCCTCGTCCATTATCTGTCTTACTGCCGTTCATACTGTTGTCAGTCACCTGTCCTTGCTGAGCCTCATGAGGTTCTCCTGGGCCTGCTCCTCAGAGAGCTCCTGAATGCCATCCCTTCCCTCAAGTCAATAAACTGCACTGCTCAACTTGATGTCACCCCTGAACTTGCTGAGTGTGCCCTTAATCCCATTTATTAATATCAGTCATGATGACATTGAATAATATGGGTCCCAGTATGAGGGACCTCTTGAGGGACRTCACTGAAGGTGAGCTCCATCCAGCTTCCACCGGAATTCCACTGCTTGGGATCATTACTTTCATTATTTAAACTAAAATTTGCTTGATCACTTTAAAACAGCCTCATAATTAAAATGACAATCTGTGATGTTTGGAATATTAAGTGCATTATGCTTATAAATATCCAAAGAAAGGTAYTTAGTTGAAATACAATTCATATAAAATTTTAGAATTTTTTTTTTTATTGTAGTCACTTGAGTTAGCAAGTGACTTACAGCTTAGAACACTGTTATCTTTAAAAGTGCGTGTAAAATATTTTCTAGTGTTTCTGAGTAAAAATTCTCCATCGATTTTATAGTTTAAATGGGCAACTCTGGGCCTAAATATAAAAATTATGGCATTTTAAACATTTTAGGGTTTGTAACATTCTAAAATTTTATATATTTTTGTTTAGATATTTTCTGATCAAATGTGATGTATTTATGTGCTACAGTGAAAGATGATCTCTAATATTAAATTTCAATCTTTAAATTATATTTCTGTTTTAAGGAACTCATTGAAATATGTTTCTAGATTTTTTTTTGAAAGTTATATTTTTCTGTGAACGATTTTAATATTTCTTTTAGGTCCTATTCAACTCTGCCATGAAGATGAGGAGTTTTTGCATTTACTTATAAATGCTCACATTAACTATTGCTGTTTTCAGGCAAGGGAAGGACGCACCACGGTTGTGGTAGCTCATCGACTGTCAACAGTCCGAAATGCAGATGTGATTGCTGTGTTTGAAGGTGGAGTTATCACAGAGCTGGGCAATCATGCTGAATTGCTTGAGAAAAAGGGAATCTACTACAAACTTGTTAACATGCAGGTACTTCTGTCTCTAGCTGTTGCCTCATTTCCTTTTCTTTTCCCCCCACCCATAGTTATTTAAGCAGAAGTATGAGAAATTCTGCAGCATATTTTGATAACAGCAAAAGACTTATGTACTTTGAAAGGTGAGTAATAATTTGAGAGAGACCACTAGTTTGGCTACAAGACCTGTTTAAACCCAGGATAGTACATTTTTAATCCTCTAGATATTTAAACTTAAAAGATGATTTTATGTTTTCTTTTTATGCAGTTAGTGTAGAGCAGATAACTTCAGTAGTTTGCTATTCCATTGGTTGTTCTTAGTCTGATTACAGGTAAAATGCAGTAGCTGATTCTGGAGGAATACAGCATGCATATTTTAAGCTGTTCAGTTGTAATCCTTCATACTGAATTCCTTTCTAAATAAAAAAAGTGTTGGAATAGAGGAAAAAGAAAAAAAATTCAGCTATGCCAAAAGCAAGAATGTGTTCTTAACTTATACAGATAGAAAAAAAAGAGATTGCAAATTATAATAAATTTCTGAAATGCATTAGCTATTAAATGAAGACCAAGATACTTTGACACTTTCATCCCAATGTCCCATGTGACCATTAGGTTATAGCAGATTTTCATTGTAGCCTTTGTTTTACTACATAACCTCTACATGCATTAAAGAAGCTGAAACTGCCATCTCAGTGTGTCACACTGAAGAGGTTAACCAGATCAACTAAAATRTTTCTTCATAGGAGAATGCATTTGGTTACCTTAGATTCAAAGTAACTTTGTATCCAAGCAAATGCAAATATGGGAAAAATGAGGAAATATAAAATGGAAATAAAATTGAAAAACAATAAAAAAAGAAAATAAAAATGTGAAAGCAAGTAAAAAGAGATATTTTTAATATTAATGCAAAAACCAGTAAGAAATAAAAAAGATCTGGAAAAAACAAAACACAAGTTGAAGGCAACTTTGAATCCAGTTGCTATCAAAAAGCTCAGGGGGGGTAGATATGTATTCATTCTCACAAAGAGGCTGGCAAAAGTACCACCAAGGGTAAGGCTCTTTTTCAGGATGCTCTAATTTTTCASTCAAAATCTCTTTTAGACTTGTTTCCTCCTGAAATTCTTTATTCCATTTAAAATCAAGAATTGTTAGGTGTATTTTCCAGTAAAGGCAGTAATGTTTTATCACGTCATAAATAAACTGTATATTCCCTAAGAATTAATTCTAAAAGATCCCAAGGGGAGTGCAAAGGGTTTACTCTCAATTTAATTTTTTTTGTTTAATTTATTAAAAATAGAGCTGCTACTCTCTGTCTTCCACTTACTATAAGAATTTTCATGAGACACAAAACTCATATATGACTAAAGCTCTGAAGATAGAGCTCTAATAAATATTATGCAGATTTTCGTACCTCCTTAAGGCATTATATGTTGTTCCCCAATATCTCTTTCAACTGAAACAAAGTTACTTTTACTTTGACTACCTCATAATTTTGAAAGTTTAAAGCAATATGTGCATGTTTACTATCATGCTCTTCCCACTTTTAGGCAATAGAAGCTGAAGTTCCATCATCGGAAAATTATGAGAATGTACTTCCATTATCGGAAAATTATGAGAATGTACTTCCATCATCAGAAAATTATGAAAATGTATGTAGTGTTAAAAGCAGTGAATCTGAACCAGCCTCTGAGGAATCCTTAACTGGAAGATTGAGAAGACGATCAACTCGGAGAAGCATGAAAAAGCCAGGAGAGCAAAATGATAGTCCTGATGAGGAAAAAACTTCACCTGCTGTAAGTATATTTGCAGAGCTGTTCGTGAACTTAATTCCTTTAAACAAAGTTTTTTAAATTCATTCTCCTGCTGAAAAAAGGTACAAAAAGACATGAGAATTTAAAAATACTAAATAGCCTTTGATTGATAATATTCATTCCTTTCTTTTTTAATTTCACCATAAATGATAATAGAAATAAAATGGCAATATAAAAAAGATGATGAATTTGTTATTGAAAGTAAATTTCCTTTAAAAGACACATATTTACATGTATTTATGTACCATACCAACATAACCTATACAGGTTAAAAATTCATTTTTGGATAAGAAACAAAATATTTAGCCCATAATAACAACTTGCAACAAAAATTGCAAACCCCCCAAAATATTATTACATTCATATTTACAGCAACTATTTTACTGTTATTAGTTGCTTCATGACCAATTACTTGAATTAATCAAGCCATGGATTACTCACAGTAATATGCTCAGAATGAATAGTTCAGTCATCACTGACCAATACCAAAGTATTCACCAACAAAAATTACGTGCAGAAACTAATATAAAAAGTGCTGTAGATATATTGTACAGATCTCCCTCATATTAGAACAAAAAAAAAGTACAATCATTTATTCATGTTATTAAAAATTATACAGTTTTGCTTCCCCTGAATAGATTCTGGGAATAGGAAATTGATTATTAATCTCTCCTCTTCTCTGTATTTTACCAAATACATTCATGTTTTTCCCAATGCAATTCACATTTTTAGGCTGAAGAATTACCTCCAGCTTCATTTCTGAAAATTATGAAGTTGAACAAAACTGAATGGCCATACTTTGTAGCTGGAACCTTGTGTGCAATTATCAATGGAGCTTTACAACCTGCATTTGCAGTCATATTTTCTGAAATTATTGGGGTAAGTTGGATTAAAATAAGCAAAAAACTATAAGCCCACCATATTTATTTCTAATAAAATTAGCTTAAAAGCAATCACTAAAAACAATCATTAAAGTTGAAGAATGGATGACGCATTCTTGCAAAAATCTGAAAAATTGTATGACTCAAAATGCTAAAAATCTTGCTACAACCTGACATATGCTTGTTATACATTAAATATTGTGTAATATTTGATCAAATTTCATATGAATGCAATTGACTACCAAAAAAAGTTACTGAGAAAAATGAGAGTATTTAGATTGTTAGTTAATTTTATAAAAACTTTGTTTCAAATTTTATATTATAGATTTTTTCAGAGACTGACAAGGACCTCTTAAGAAAACAGAGCAACTTATATTCACTGCTGTTTTTAGTACTTGGGATCATTTCCTTTTTTACTTTCTTTTTTCAGGTATGTTTTAATATTTTAACATTATTTTAATTGTTCATCATGTTTTAGAAATCTGAAATATACTAAAAATTTGCATCTTCAAAATATGTCTCCAACTCAAACCRGAACCTGTATTTATGGTTCTAGATATGTCTTGTGCTGAAACTTTTTTGACCTAGAGCTGTTTAAGAGTATTTTTAATCTATTCAGACCTCTGAACTTTAGAAATTCCCGTCTTGCTCATCAGTCAGGTACTTCTCAGCACCAAACTCGGGATTRTCTCACTCATTTTCCATTGTCAGCTAACAGGAAATCTCTCCAGTCCTCACATTCTACTACCCCCCTCCCACCTCAAACCTTCCTAATTGAATCTGTTAGTAATTGAAAATCTATCAATCTCCTGCCTTTTTTCTCCAATTTGTTACTTCCCTAACCCTTCCCTTGTCCAAGGGAACATCCCATATTTCTCTCATGGGAGACTCCCAGGCCCAGTTTGTCAGGTAACACTCATCACACTGATATTCACTTCCTCCTCCTGAAATACTAAAGGTTGTACCTGATACAACAATGCCACTTAAAAAGAAAAAAAGGTCGTAATCATACTAAATATTTTCATATATAGTTCATTTTATAATTTAGGAACATATTGGTATAGTTTTATCTGTTAAGTGAGCYCACAGAGTGAAATAATACTGTGCTTGGGACAGCAGCATAAACAGCCTCTTGCAGAAACCTGATTTGTTTGTGGAATTGTCTCATTGCACAAGCAAAAAGAGCCTTGAGTATGGAAGGCTGAGTAGTACAGGGCTGTGATAGGTTTGCTCAGTTTAGAAATGTTCCWGTAATGTTTTTAAATTTGACCGATGCATTTGACTGAACCCAGRTTGCCCTAAAAAGCCTTTAATCTAAAATTAATGACCTAAATGTTACTTGTTCAAATCTGACTTACATCRACTCAGACAAATGAAGTCAAAGGGTTGATTAGTAACCTTCTCCTTAAAGCATGCTGGTGAAGCAGTGCTGGGAAATATTGCTATGCTCCCTATATTTTTTTCATTAATAGTATTTGAATATAAGCACTGTGAACCTACTAGAATTTATGTAAATTAAACCKGGTTTTACATTTGCTTTCTGCAAACAGGACAGCAATATTTTTTACTTTGACATTGTAGAGGCAATTTATCTAAAATATTTATTGAATAGACACAAACAGTGTAATACTATACTAAGCATTGTACTTTCTCTCAAACAGGGTTTCGCATTTGGCAAAGCTGGAGAAATTCTTACAATGAGGCTTCGGTTCATGGCATTTAAAGCAATGCTTAGACAGGTAAAGACAATAAATATTTTAATTTCCAAGGTTTTAAAAATAATTGATGGTATTGGTGTAAAATAACTGGATCCTACATCACTCCATCATACAGAGAAGRTTGTTTAAATCAGACTAGAAAACAATATGATTAATTACAAGTGGTTATGCAAAATGTCCTTAGAGGGAGAGTCTAAAATCAATACAAGAGCTTTTTATGTACTCCTTGCAAAGACTTAGTTTCACAGCCAAGTTATAAGGGCCTGACAAGTTGATGTGCACCAGCAGTATCCCATTACCTGTTCATTTGCCTGCTTTGCTTTCTTTGGGCTCTATCTCCCCTAAAAAAATGCAACACAACTTACACTGTAACTCTTACTTCAAATGTCTGATTTGAATTGTGATATGTACAGATATGCAGTTTTATATATTTATTTGAAGTCTTCATACAAGCCCCCAAATCTCTAATTGTTGTTTGTTAATGCAACAATAAGATTGTGTATTGAAAACTCTCACTTTCAGAGAGTTAAAACATAAATAAAATGTAATGTTGTTTATTCTAAATTGGCTAAATTTTGCATGATTTCAGAATCAATATTTTAGATTTTGAAATAYAAAATATGATAGTTATGGAGTTTTAAGTCTTGCACATAAAGCTACATGTAGACACAGAATTTGATTCATGTGAACATGACTATTTTCAATATGACAGAAAACTGTTGTAGTCTGAAAAATCACAATTTATAGATCAGCCATACTAAAAATCTAATGAAAAGGCAATCTTACAATTGAGTCTTGAGGTCACAAATGTCTACAATACCTTACCAGGACTTCATTCAATGCGTGCAACACCTGACAGTTTAAATCAGATATTTGGTGAATAAATCATAAACTGCGTACCCGATCCAAACAATTAACTTTGATCAGATAGAACAAGTTGATTTTTCCTTTAGTTGGGTTTGGGTTTGTTTTTTTTGGTTTGTTTTGGATTTTTTTGTTGGTGGTGGTGGTGGTGGTTTGTTGGTGTCTCATAGCTTAAAAACAAGCCTCTTCAAAATGGGAAGAAACAAAGCAAGGAATATTTCGTTTGTAACCTGAAAATGCTTCACATTTAACCCCTCCCCGAGCAGCTTTGCAACCATGAGGGAGTGTGACCAAAGAGTCCTCTCCTCCACGCAGATTCASTGAAGGAGCAGCAGTGAGGGAGAGTAAATTTTGCTTTTGGAATCTCTCAGCTGCTCCCCTTCTTGCTCAGCAGTGACAATGAATACATCAAGGATTCACAAGATTACACTTCTTTCTAAATATATTCAATGTGCAGTGATGGAATTAAACTTATTGAAATATGYAGAACTGAGGCACTGCCACTTACCAGATTTACTTAGCAGTGTATTTGAAATGTCCAAAATCTGGTCTTAAAAATAATTTTTCTTATTGTAGGATATGGCCTGGTTTGATAATCCTAAAAATAGCACTGGAGCATTAACTACAAGACTTGCTAATGATGCCTCTCAAGTGAAAGGAGTAAGTAAAGTTCTGTGTTAGAAGTTTTCCTGTTTGGTTTAGCATGTAATGAATTTGCAGCTTGGTTTTAACTAGCTGGATACCAGTCTTGATTTTGAAAACTAAAATATACTATAAAATAAATAATATAAAAATTATTATACCAGCTATTGGTATATATATAATAATTATATATATATACCAATAGCTGGTAGAGAATGCACTGATGAACTTTATGAAAATTATGGTAATATATATTTACAGACTAATTTCCAAATAAATTTTTCTAAAAATAARCTATTATGCTGTGTGCTGTATTGTGATCTTTATTATTAAATGAATCTATTGGGAAACTCCTACCTAAGAAGTCTTTCTAAAGAGGTCTTTATTCACTTAAAGACATGCAAATAAATTTATTCAGTTTACAATCTCCTGCTATTTTTTTGGTTGTACAAATTTCTTATTAAAAAAACCCAATGAACTTTCAGCAATTGACMTCCTTTTCTCTGTTACCTTATGGAGATTCTTTATAAGTAAATTCTGTGCTTTCAGGATTATGTAATATCAAGCTAAAGTACACTGAATGTAATAATTTCTGTATGCTTAAGTAAAATTTTGCTGCTACATGAAGTTATATGCTTGGTTTTTTTCCTAAACTGAAGGATTCTAAAGTATCTTTGGCTTTATTTCAATAAGAAAAGTTAAGTATTTAATTTTCTTTCTTATTGAACTCTGTGTGGGGACTTGGAAAGCTAGCTTTGTGATCTAAAAAATTTGACAAATTTTAATGTTTAGATGTAAATGTGAGTATGTGATGAGGGTAAATCTTGTTCAGTTTCAAGAGCAGAATTTAGAAATTGCAGAGTGAATGGAAGTAATCAGAATATGGGGAAAGAAGATATAAATATGATCTAGATAACTTTTTACAAAAGCATTTAAAAACCTGCCATTTTGAAAAATAGCAAAACTGAGTTAAGACTTTCTAAGCAGTGCTTTGAGAATCAGAAATTTGATGGGTGAAAATGCTTTTCTTATGTAAAATGCAGTTATGTTGGTAAGAAATGCCTTTTTTTTCTTGTCCAGGCAACTGGTGTCAGACTAGCATTAATTACCCAAAATGTAGCCAACCTGGGGACTGGAATTATTATATCATTAGTTTATGGCTGGCAGCTGACCCTGCTGCTTTTAGCTGTTGTGCCCATCATCGCAGTGGCAGGAATGATTGAAATGAGGATGTTGGCTGGACATGCTAAGAAAGATAAACGAGAGCTGGAAGCTGCAGGAAAGGTGGGTCAAGAGAAATTAATCTGTTTCTGTATAATGTATACAGTCATGTTTGCCAAATCATTGTTAATGGATGTATGACTTCTGAGTCCAGAACATTTCACAATATGCAAGTTCCAAAGACAGCCAGGTACACTGGCAGACCTACAGAGCAYCACACCTCTTCAATAACAATTGAAGACTTATGGTATTAAACAATTAATACTTTTGTAGTTAAATGTTGGAATGTGCTAAAGACAATTCAGGCATATTCTCTTCTCATTCCTTTTCTAGACATCTTTGTTGTCCTTATTTCGCAACCACTCTCATTTTGGCATTCTTTTTTTTTTCCTGTCATCCCTTTTTGGCATGCAATCTATCTTACGTTTATTACACTGCTTTTTTTTTATCTCTCCTTCTTCATCTTATTAATCTTTGCAGTGATAATATGTATATATCCACTGGTTTCTGTTTGCCATTCCTTTGTTTCTTGAGTGGAAGAGAAAGATGAGAACAGAAAAGCAAGAAGGCTAGACTCTTGTTTAACAAATTAAATGAAGGCATTTAATATCACTTCTTTCCAAAAATCCTTTTGGGACAGAACAACTATTTCATCACTTCCCAGATACTGCTTTCTTCAAGGTAAAACTTTTCTAAAATCTCTTCTTATGTCCTACTCTTTTGAAAAGTTACTGAAAAGAAAATAGTTTATCTAAGGTCATGCAATTCCATTCCTTTCCTTTCAACTGCATACATTTCTTCTGCTTCTCTCTGAGGGATGAGCATTTCTTTAGATTTGTTTTAAGACAGGATAGAAAATAGTTTACAATTCTTGGAATAAACACTAAAGACCTTCTTAATGCAGCATATTGTGAAGAATTAGCATAGGTGTTACAAACATTTCTGATCTTTTTTTCAAAACTTCTTAAAAAATATTTTCTTTTCATAGTAATTTTAGTTTCCCTTCTCAAGGCCACCTAAGCAAGCACTGGACTACAGGCATTTTATTTAATTCTCATTTTTTAAAAAATATGGGAGTTTTTTCAGTAAAAATAGTGTTCCCCCTGCAAAATTCACTTTCTGTAAAGAGTTGCTGAACTTAGGTTACTAAAAAACCTTACTTTATGGTCTTAATTAAACTAAAATTACRTTAAATGTATACGATAGCAAAATGCATTGAAGACTTGAGAGTCTTTTGGAGAATCATCAAGTTTGGAAGAGACCTTCAAAGTCATCAAGTCCAACCATCAAGGCAGCACCACCATAATGACCATAAAGCATATCCCCAAGCGCCACATCCATCTCTTGAGCACTTGCAGAGACAGTGACTCCACCACCTACCTGGGAAATCTATTTGAATGCCTGACCAACCTAACAGTGAAGTTGTTTTTTTTTAATATCTAATCTGAATCTCCCCTGGAACATTTGTGTATACAAATGACTCAAGTCTAAAGAATCTGCAAGCTAAAAGAAGGTATCAGAGCAAATATTTACTGCTGAGATCTCAATTAGGTGCTAAGGCACCAAAATAACCTGGAAGTTTTGACTGTAGCCCAAACTCTGCAGACTGGAAGTTGAATACTAATATGCCACTTTTCATGTTGAGTATCTTCTCTATATTTGTTATTGCTGTCTAATGGTTTTTCACCATTTATTTGTAGAACATTAAAGAGGTCTTAGAAAATTCTGAGCATTTTAAGAAAATCTCATTCCTAAAAAGAAAAATGTAAAATGCTTATTTTTATATCAACAGTCTATGATTTTAATAACCAGTATAAAATATAAATTGTATTCCAACAGAATCTTCTATTAATTTAGAATAAGGAATTGCAGCATACTTAAATTTTGATTACAAAAACATTTGTTTTTCTATTGCAGATTGCCACAGAAGCAATAGAAAATATTAGAACTCTTGTTAGCTTGACCCGAGAAAGAAAATTTGAGATGATGTATGGAGAACATCTGATTGTACCATACAGGTATAATAAAATAACTAAGCCAAAAAACATCTGTAATAAATTGCAAACATTTACTTCCACAATAATATATTTTTTGATAGTATGTATGATTTAGTGTATAATTGAATTATCTCAGAATTAATGTCAATATTTGGCATATTTGTATTGACAAATGCAACCACTACCAGTCAACATTTTTTAAAAATTTTATTTAATTAATTTTCTGTTAGAATATTGGTATCTTCTATTACAATGCTACTTGGTTTGGAAAAATGTTGGTTTTTAGTGAGCTTTCGAAGTGGTCTAATCTAAATTTCCACCAGATTTGTTGGATATTTAATTAAAACTATTTTAATGTAAATTGAATATTACATTAGGCCACTTTTTAAAAGTGCTAGTAAGATTGAAAACATTTGAATAATTACTTGCTGGTTTGGGGCTGAAAATAAATTAATATAAGTCTGTCTGGACTAAATAAAAATTTAAAAGTCTTAAAGTAAACAACTAAATAGATTCTGTGAATTTAAGTTTTATTTGTTCCAAACTGGACTGTTTCCTTTTCAGACATCTATGAGAAAAGTAAAGAAAATGAAAGTATATGTACACAGATATAATGGGAAAGACGCAGAGGTGCCACTTACACATCTACCATAATAAATGAGTGGTTAGAGCACAGTGCAGGACATAAAAGATATCACTTAGCTTTTTTCCCAGGCTGCTGGCTTTTGAGTTCATACCTTGTGATTTGCAGAACAATGCTAACCATTCTCAGGGTTGGCATTGATGGGATAGCTCCAAGACTTTTAATCTTGCTGTTGTTCTAGTATAAATAAGAACTCACTGCCCTACTAGAAAGAAGTGGTTTTAGTTAATGTTTCGGTGTATGTAAACTTTCCATTCATAACAGTATCAATTGAAGTCAATTGTTTAATTGTTTTTTGTGTACTAGGATTTCAGTATGACTGCACACTTTGATGAAAATATGCATTCTTTCTCTACAGAAATTCTGTGAAGAAGGCACATATATTTGGCTTTTGTTTTGCCCTTTCACAAGCAATGATGTTCTTTACCTATGCTGGCTGTTTCCGGTTTGGTGCCTACCTAGTGGTAAATGAATTCATGGAGTATAAACATGTATTTTTGTAAGTATCTCTTTTACAATCCCTTTTCTGTCTTTCAGAAAAGTTATTTATAATTTAAGAGCAACAGTTCAATACGTGGACTATGGAAACAAGTATGATAGACTGAGATTCTACCAGTGTGGCTATCAGTGACCTGAATACCCAAGAAGGTCAACCATACTGATTTTTTGTTGCCAACCTGATTAAAGATAGTTAATTTTGACCAGAAGATGTTAGAAGGTGTCTGCATTCCATCTGCTAGCTGAACGTCTCTAGCCAGCTGAGTGAATTTTTTGATAGATTTGAAACGGAGAGTTTGAGCAAAAACTGTGTAAGCCCTTAATATGCTGTCCAAACACAGAATAAAACAGACCACTTTATGTAGCTCTGAAGAAAAAAGACAAAGTTAATAAAAATGAATCTATTTTACTTTGCCTTAAAACAGGCTAAGAGGTTTCATGTGCCAAACAGCTGTTCTTGTGATGATTTTTTTTCTATGGTGTGTGGCAATAAGTAATAGCTGAAGACAATAGGTTTTTAAACTATTCTAATGTAGCCTATAAATTACATAAAATTCCATAAAATGACATAAAAGTAATAAAAAACCAATTAAAGCATAGTTTTCAACCTTTATCAGTATTGTAAATCCTGCAATTTTTTTCCTGCAGAGATGTGGTAGAAAATTAATTTTTTTTTGTCACCTTGTTACAGGCTTGATTTCTTATTTTCACTGATGCCTTAAAAAGTGATCACTAACTCCCAAAGGTCCTTGAACCCTAGAGAGGAAACCACAGTGAGGATGGAACAGCATTAGAGTAGCAATGATGCCATCCATTGATCCCTTTCCTCATAGCCCCAGCTGAGACTTAATATACTAACCAGAATAAAAGAAACTAAAGAAATTACTGCTAATAAGTAATGAAAACATTGAATTTGGAATGCAGGCATGTTTATCTCATTTCATTAAAAGAAGGTTAAAAAATATTCTGGAGCTAAATTAATAATTAAAGCAATAATAGTTGATTACTACTTCATTCTTTCTAAATTTAGCCCTCTTCTTTCTCTGAGTAAAAGTTGACTGCAGCCACATTCACACTATTCTTTTCTTCATGATACTTTTTTCCCTGATTTCTTTATAGAGTGTTTTCAGCTGTTGTATTTGGTGCAATGGCACTAGGACAAACCAGTTCTTTTGCTCCAGACTATGCCAAAGCTAAGATATCAGCAGCCCACTTGTTTCAGCTGTTTGAAAGAGTGCCCTCAATAGACAGTTACAGTGAGGAAGGAGACAAGCCTGTGAGTAAGCCACATGTGCTGGGTGATACTACTTACTGGTAATATGGACAGCTCTCTCCTTAATCTCTTCAAACTGATTCTTCCTCTCCTTCTGATTACATCCTTATCACAATGCATCTTTGGCACTATCTGAACAAGACATGGACCAAGTTCTCTATTGTCAGTCCAGCTTTGGCACATAGAGTCAAAAGGGTATTTGTTTTGAAAATCTCTATTGACTTCTGGAGGGGTGGGGATATTTCTGCAATTCTATTCTAATCATCTATGAAATTGTCTTAAAGATGTAACAGCAATAATATTTTCATTATAGGAAACATTTGAGGGAAACATAACAATCAAAGATGTGGCATTTAACTACCCAAACCGACCTGAGGTCAAAATCCTCCAAGGGTTGAATCTAAAAGTAGAAAAGGGACAAACTCTGGCCCTTGTTGGCAGCAGTGGCTGTGGAAAGAGCACTGTTGTTCAGCTGCTGGAGAGATTTTATGACCCACTCGAYGGAGAAATGGTAAGTATTTTTGCAAGAACATGTCAACAGGTTAAGTGAGAGTGTTCTTCATTGGTTTTCTGTGATTTTATAAGTACAATAGGTATTTCTAATTTTATTTTTAAGTATTTTTAAGTGACTCATTGGGTCTCCTTAATTAAACTAGATGTATGTAAGTCCCAGTTTCCCACATTCCAATTACTGRTTCACAGTCTCATTATGGCTTTAAATTCAGAACAAATTTCTTGAGGTTTTTATAATAAGAACAGTTTAAAAACTAATAGATATATGTATCTACTTCTGTATGATCTAGTAATAGAATTTTCCATCAATGTTCTTTTAAAAAAAAAGGTGAACATTGACAAAAGTAATTTTTTTCATAATTTTTACTTGTCAGGAACATCTTTAAGAGTATGCCTGCTAATTAAATGATAGATTGTAAATACTTTCAGTAATATCGGTTTAAAATGTAGGATTTCCTATACTATTCAACAATTTCACAATTTTTTTWCCACATAGTGGTACTGTTAATTGCTGTTGTTCTTTGGTGTAAATATGCTCAGAGGTTTTAAAAGAATTTYAGAACTTGTCTCTGCAGAGATACTCACAAAGCATAAAACTATAATTAAATCCTAGATACAATGGAAAAKATTTTTTTGAGGTTAAAAGTGCCCAAAAAGGTTCAATATAGCGAAGTGATGTGTAGAAAGAGGCAGCAYAGGTGCCTCAAAAGTGTGTTTAACAAAATGCAACTTCCTTCCCAGTGTTTCTGACCTTGTGTCCATGAATAACCAACAACAGTTTACTGAAGGATAAAGCACAGACCTGTGCCATAGAAACCACAAAAGTGTTGGACTAATTCTCAAGCTGAGTTGTACTGTGAACTGAGTGAAAGGGRTTTAGCTTAAAGCAGAAACTGTCAGAACAGCTGTTCACAAAAGTTCCCTCATTTCAYTGGATTTTGAGTCRGGTTCATTACAGCACCTTTTCCGTTGAAGAAAAAGTTATATTGGCTGAAACTTCACTGCTCTAGCGCCAGCTGTGGAGTTCATAGAATAATGTCCTCCAACAGCCATGCTATGAAGGGGGCAATTCTTCAACTACCCAGCTGATCATGTCACCCAACACAGAGCCTAAGTGCTGCATTGGGTCACTCTAGTGGAGGTTTAACAGCCCCTTTAATGTCCTGGTTTATTTGYGCCTAAGGCGACTGTGTAATTATGAAGCTGATACACAAAAAAAAATCTAAAATTCTGTATTTATCTAATAAAAAATTATAGCAATTCRGCAGGCATATTTAGCAAAAGTATGAGAGAGTTGCCAATAATGAAAACTGGCTGCAAATGACATTTTAAGGAAGTAAATTTCTTCTGTATAGGTGCAAAATAGAGGAAAATTCTCCTGCTGAAGAAACAATTGAAAGAACTTTACCCTAAGTTCTTTGAAGTTGCTTCAGCATATCCTATCTTCCACTGTCTTCAAATTCTAATTAAATATTGAAGTAAAGAAAAGGAGTGAGGCAGCATTYACTTCTATGAATTAGAAAATTTTGGAACATAGACAAGATGGAGGGAAGGGATTATGTGAGCTTGCAATTGGTAAGAAAGAGCTAAGGAAAGAGCTGCAATTGCACAACTGCTGTGTATGAATTTACAGTAAGTCTCAAATTCATATATAGCCATGTGACTAAAATTTAAAATGTTTGCTTTCTCAGTTTTTTGATGGCAAAACTGCAAAGGCRCTGAATATCCAGTGGCTGAGAGCTCAGATTGGTATTGTCTCACAAGAACCAATCCTGTTTGACTTCACTATTGCCGACAACATCGCGTACGGAGATAACAGCCGGCAGGTGTCCTTTGAGGAAATTGTTAGTGCAGCAAAACAAGCCAATATCCATTCCTTCATTGAGTCACTGCCAGATGTAAGTTATTCCCTTTCTTTCCTTCTCAGAACTGGATGTGAACTTAAGTGGCAGGGAAAACCTGTCTGCTTATATTACCCGAGGTACAATAATTCTCTGGGATGAAAAGAAATCTGAAACATTTTAAAAATATTTTCTTACTTAATTGTGTTTAGCATACTTATTTTCACTCTAGGAGATTCCATTGTCAGGTGGASAGTGGAACTTTTAAGATCTCAGGGAAGAAGACACACAATTATAACTGAGAGCTGCTACTAAGGGGTGGGGACTTTAAAGTTGAACTTTTTTTTTAAGCTCCTGTCTTTCTCAAGCATATGTAAAAGATTCTGCTAGACTGATGAGTTTACACTTTCTTCCAGTTTTATCTAGCCAGAATTTGAATTTCAAGTATTCTTGTGGTCTGAAAATTACTAAGAATTTAGTATATGTATAAGACAAACACATAATACTATAAGACTGAGCATCTTGGGTCAGATGAAGGGTCTGCCATACACAAAATCTTGTCCTAATGCAGACCAGAAAGATGTAAATATAAGTATTCAGAAAGGCTAAGAATTTAATCACATTTCCCCTGAATACACATCTCACATGTTTTTTCAGAGTTTGAACCCCAGTGTTGTTGCAGACCTTCTCTGACCTTTGGTGTTGTGTTGTCTGATTGAGAATAACATTGTCATTTCAACCTTAGAGTGGGTCATTGCTTTGAATTTATTAAACAGTTGATTCTATAAAGAAGTCTACCAGTAAAAGGTCTACAGATCCATGGCAGATAGAAGTTCTGGTCAGCTGTTTTCAGAAAGCCACTGGTGTGGAATATGCAGATTATGGGAGGCTGGTGTCAGAGTCAATATGCTTCAATATACATCCAAACTGATTTTGATTCACAACCTGAACTTAATATATTTTTTTACAGAAATACAATACCCGTGTAGGGGACAAGGGAACGCAGCTTTCTGGTGGCCAGAAGCAGCGGATCGCTATTGCCCGGGCTCTCGTGCGCAGGCCCCAGATTCTGCTTCTGGATGAAGCTACTTCTGCCTTGGACACAGAAAGTGAAAAGGTAAGTTATGTCCTAGCCAGGAATCTGGAATCTAAACTTTTTTTGGATTATGATTACTGTTTTTACTCCTACAGTTTAAAGCCAAAAGCTGGAAATATGGCGTCTTATGCAAATTATATATTTAGGCAAATATAAATGTCTTATCTCTCCTTGGGGGAAAAAAAGTATTTTTTACCTCTGAATGGCAGTAGGCAGATYGAAGTTGCTATGAAGAATGCATTTCTTAGCCTAGAAGCCTTCAGGCTTCAGCTGAGAAAGTGATATCAAAATTGAATCAGGACACACAAACTACAGAAGCCAAAAAGATTGAGGATAGTGCCAGAGAGCATTGGGCGTTTTTTTCTGTGAAACTGTGATATGTGGCTTTCTTAAGTTTTCGTCCTTTTCCCATTGCTCTCTGGTCCTTGCTACCTGTTCATGGCTAAAATGAAAATTTTAGGTAAAAATTGCTAAAACATTTACTTTTTTTTAAGGCCAAAGCTGTAATCTTGGTACTACAGAAGTACAATCCAGCTGTAGAAAATTAACAGAGTCTACAAAAATACTTACTATTAATGAGGCAAATATTATATCATATATGATAATCTGGAAAGTTAAGATTTCTACGAAGTTTTGATCAATTGTAGGCATGAAAAAATGAGGTTTAAGGGGAAAATGCCATTAAATAATTCCATGATTWATTATTTTCTTGATTATATGCCAGTTAGGTATTTAAATTTAACCTCTTACTTTATTCTGCATTAATAAGCATAAGGAGTAAATACAAGAAAAGAGATTGTTTTTAATATCTTCTGCCAGTGATAGCTTTAGGAAAATGTGATTCATGAGACTCTCTGTAAAATCATGAGAACTAGTATGATAGCAGCTGGCCCAAGAATATTGACTTCCAAGTATAATTAATCAGTCATGAAAGGAAGCTGTTCCCAATTAAACCTTCTCTTCACACAAAGACCAATACTGAACTCAAATTTGGATTACTTTATGCTGTGACTGGTAGGGTACTTGAAAATCTCAAGGAGATTCAGTAGAGATGTTTTTGTCCCTGTTCCAATGCTTAATTCCTTGCAGTGAATCCTTTTTAAATCCAGTCAGAACATCTCCTACAATTTAAAACCATTTTCTTTTTTTCTCCTGCCATGCATCTCAGTAATGAGCCTGGTTCCTTCTAATTCTCTTAACKATCACAGCATTATCCACTCTAACAGCCTGGACTCTGCCAAGACACAAGCTAATTCTAAATCAAGACGCTTGAGCAACATATATTCCCTTTCCTTCACTGCCATATTCGAGCTTACAGATGGCCGTTGAGGTGTATGTCCCAGCAGCTGCCAGAAGAGCTCACCTTTTGGCTTGTTCCTTGTGCAGATTGTCCAGGAGGCGCTGGATAAAGCTCGGGAAGGCCGCACGTGCGTTGTGATAGCTCACCGCCTCTCCACCATCCAGAACGCTGACAAGATCGCCGTGCTCCAGAATGGCAGGGTCACAGAGCAGGGCACCCACCAGCAGCTTCTGGCTGAAAAAGGTGTCTACTATTCCCTGGTCAATGTTCAAAGTGGGTAATGCAACATCTCACCCCAAGGCAGTATTTATCTCTGAATTGTCATTGTAATTATTTCAATATCAACAGTCAGTCTTGATACTTTTGGTTTTCTTCATTCCTTTCATAATCTATACAAACCCAAGAAATACTAAGTAAATGTGTACCATTTTCTCAATACTAGTTTTCATTATTCAAACCTCCTTTCTATGTGGCCAAAGCAGATGCCCGTGGCACTCATGAAAGTAGAAGCATGATAAGCCAAATGTAATTATTATTAGCTTGCTTTGAACTCTTTCAAAAATCACACCAATTAGGTGTGAGCAACTTGGAAATATTTTTATGCTCGTTAAAAACAGTTTTGCTCTTGTCAGAAATAAACCTCAAGCCTTATCCTCACTGTGCCTGTGTAAGACACAGTCAGTCCTGGCCTATTAGGCTTGTTACCATATGTTATGAGAATTTGCAGGTCGGCTGAAGCTTGATGCCAGGTGTCTCCTGTTTTGATGTGGAGTTTTAGTAAAGGCCTTGAAAATATGGGCACAGGCTAAAAACAAGGTCCCAGGACTGTAAGTACCTTACTGATGGTTAGTTACTGATCATTGAAGAGTTGTAACTTTAAGAGATGGAAAAAGACTGCTTGAAATGAAACAAATTAAACAATAGATAAGGAAGAAACCCAAGACCATAACTGATGGACAAGACGAAGCATCTGCTGCAGCCTGGGAAAGTACTCTCTGCAAGTCTCTCAAAGTTCTCAGAGCCAGAGGTCAAGGACTAAGAGCTCTCTAAAGACTGTAATGTTTTATACAAGGTGAAAGTCCTGGATTTGGACTTGGAGGAGGGGGAAGGAAAGCTTTCTTTTCAGTGTTGACATCCTTGGCTGAAGAGCTCTTGAACCTGAGCACTGCCATGACTGAGACTCTCAAGGACTGCAACCATCTGTGCTGAATTCCTGCAATGGGCTCTGGGATATTGTATATTATTTGCAAATATAGGATGGCTGTTAAAGGAATAACTTCTTCAAACATGGAGTAATATTGACTAATAATTATTAATGACTAAGCAGTAGAAATGTATTTTGTTAGTGAATATTTATGCAGTAAAGTTTTGGTTTTAAGTTTAAAACTGTGTCGATTAATCTATCGTCTGCACTTCTRTTATTGCAATTTCTCATTCCCTGAGATTTATATGTTTGGTCTGTCATACCTACACCTAGATATTTACTCACACAGAACCAGTCTGTAGCCAGATAGGCCATATCAATTWGGCTCAATGATGTACTAATTACACTCTACAGAATGTTGATTGATGCAGTCTCACTGTATTCCTGTTGAATCACATACCTGTTTTCTTTTGTTTCTGTCTTAGATGGAAAACCAGTTTGACTGGAAAATTTGTTTCTATTTATGCATTGCAGGTTCTTGTCTGTCAATAAGCATATTACTCTGCACAGTAATATAAATAAGTTATACTTGCAACTGTAAGAATGAAATAGTTACTCTTCAGCATTATAGTCTGAAGATTCAAGTAAGAACATACTTAGGGTGATTTTTTAAAATTAAATTCTGGATGTTAGTATTTTGTTTTTAAACTTGGATTTTTAGTTGTTGATGAGACATCTTCTAATTATTGGATTAGGAATGACCAAGTTATTTCCCCAAGGCATTTCAAAGATGCTTAATTTACCAGAACAATTTAGCTTTTCATGAAAATCAAGATAATACTGTAAATATTTTACCAGAAACATCTGAAAACCATTTTTTAAAACATTTTGGCCATATAGTTTAAAATATATTTCAGAAATTCATGTCAAATGCAGAAACTTTCCAAAAAAACCTATTTTCCCACATTCTTTTCTTCTACATTTTTAAAGAAGTATTTGTTGAGACTCATGCAAAAGTTTTATAATAATTCCAAGTTCACTATAAGTGCTTGAACAGCTATGCTGCTGCTCACAATTGCATCCTTTTCAGAATTTTTTTTTTCAGAAGATCGCAACAGCCATATTGCTGCAATTGAACTACCATTCAATAGCTCATGTAGCTTCTAGGCACAAAGCCAAAAGGACAGACAAAAACACCTCCAAAAATGTGTTCGTCATCATATTCTATTCATACACTTTTAAATTCAATGGTTTACCCAAAGGAAAGGTTGACTGAACTAGGACAGTACTAATTTAAGGACCATTATTCTACCACATCTTTCCAAGGGGCTGGTCTTACTCCTTAGCTCTGCCTTTTCAGTTAGGCTCTAACCATTCTGGTACCCCTCGATGTCATAAGACACTTTTCTGAGCTTTAAGTCCTCCTTGTTGGAGCAGTCAGCTCTTGTCTTTGTCCATGAGCACCCTGAACACAGTATGATACATATATGTTGCTATTCTGAAATAATAGTCCTTTTTSCTCCGTCTTCGAAAGCCTGCAGCAGTTTCAAGCAGTACTCACTGTTTTGAGGGGAGGTAATTTAATGTTTTCCACACATTTCTTGTGCCTCTAGACCCCATTTCTTSTGCCTCACTATCTTTGGAGCAAGTCTTTAGAGAGATGTCAGCATTGACACCACCTTGGCAATCCTAAAYACATTGCAAGCAAATGCCACTGACTGTGGGGAAACAGAAAGCAAGGGCTTACATTCAACAGTCYGATAGCCCTCCTGCTGAAACGATTAATCAAAATAGAGTTCTCAGAAGAAAAAGAGGATTTAGGTCTAGAAAGTCATTCTTATTGCAGATTTTTATCTGGCTGTTAAACACCAGTATCCTATTGCTCATCTTTCTCCAGCATATTGATTCCTGCAAGGATAATTTGGCTGTTCCTTATGCAACAAGTATCTCATTTCTAAACCCTTCTATAGTGTCTGACATAGAGTGAGAGCATGAGTAAAYTCCTCATTCTCCCTCACTTCAAGAGTTTCTGAAAGAGTATTTCTCACCAGTGCTGTAGACCATGTACCATGTCCAAAGGAAGACTATCCATCAGTTCTGGACCTCCACTAGTCTCTTCTTCAGGCATTCCGTCAGAGTTCTTCCTGAGCTATCCCATATGTTGGGAGAAGTTCAATGGTCTTCCTCCCTAAAACTGACTCCTCATCAATCAAGATTTAGTGGAACCAGTTCTTGTTTCTTGCAGGTAAATCCTTCGAATCTGATGTCTCTTTCCTGTTGTTATACTTGTCTATAAAATCAACCTTCCTGTGAGCTTACAAGACAACTTGGAGGAAAGAAGAAACTTGATAAACTACTTATGAATACAGGGCAAAACCATTCAATTTTTGTGCAGAAAAAGCTACATTGCAATTGTATCTATGGACAGCCTAAATAACTGTTATTATCAAGTACTCAGTCTTCTAGACAAATTGTCTAGAATAATATATTAAATCATAAATTCATTCTGTATTTCCAAGAGAGGATGGTATCATTATTCTATCATTATCATTATTACCTTAAGGTAGTAAATTGAAGCTGAAAGTAAGAAACRGGACTGGCAGCAACTTCACATTCTTTGCTGTGAATTTCATGGACTCTAGAGCTATCAAAAGTAGAGAACAGGAAGGAAAAGTGCAGAACACACAAGGACAACTATCTTTAGCAATCCTTGTTATTGAAAGGTGAGTACATTTCATTTTGTCCTTGTGTGCTTATTCCTGTATACATTTCATTCCACCAAAGATGGAGATCAGTACCATAATGCTGTTGCTGTAGAGATCTAACACAGGACTGCACATAACTCACAGTGAGYATTCAAACCTAAGTCATTCCTCTAAGCAAGTCAATCTTCTGCAGGATTAAAAGAGGTCTGGCCAATGAAGACTGGGGCATATTTCATCCTGTTCTAGAGTTGCTGTCACTAGCAGGTCAGATTAGCAACAACCTTGTATTGTATCTCTCCATAAGASGGTGTGAGATGATTATCATAAATACCTACATTGTTAATGTCCTGGTGTAGAGTACATGACCCACACCTTGAATGAGTGCTCTACTGAAATTAGCATCTTAGATACTGCATTACATAATGTTTTATAAAAGTAGATCCATAAACACTGTCTGCAGCCTTGCATTCACTAAGCCAGAGGCATTTTTGATGGAAATACTAGAAATTGTATGGGGCTGTTTTAAAATGTCCTGACATTTAAAGTTACTGATGTTTTAGGTAACTTAAATGTAAATATCGTGCTTACATATATAAACTCTGAGTAGAAATTATATTATTAATTTGCCTATTAAAGGAGACAAATATGTTAAGAATCTTTTTTCARTATGAAAACACTTGTTCTAAGATAAAAAATTGTGGTTCTTACATCATCTAACAAACAGAAATTGTTTTATTTCCATGTGAATTCTGATTTGGTTCTCAAAATCACAGATGAAAAAGGAAGAAGTGAATAACTTGATTAATCCAAGAAAAAAAATCAGTTCATATATACAAGATGTTAAAATGAAGCAATATTGAGAAGGAATGCATAGATCTATATGATACAGGAACTGCGGGTTCCCACTTACACTTGAAATGTCTATAAWTAGGACAGCTTTCATTACAGCAGTATATTAAAAAAACAGGGCAGAACTTAGAAAGAATTAAGCTACCATAGAATCATAGAATGACTTGGTTTGGAGGGGACTTCAAAGAACCTTTGGTTCCAACCCCTCTGTTCTGGGCAGAGACACTAGACCAGATTGTTCAGAGCCCTCTCCAACCCAGCCTTGAACACTTCTAGGGATGGGGCATCSACAGCTTTTTGGGCAACCTGCTCCAGTGCCCCACCACGCTCAGAGTAAGGGATTTTTTCCTACTATCTGGTCTAAGCCTGCTCTCTTYCAATTTGAAGCCATTTCCCCTTGTCCTGTCCCTTGTAAGCAGTGTAGGTGCACCATGGCCAGCACTATTTACTCTCTTTACTGCTGGGGCTGTGACAAACTGTTTGGTTAACACTGGCAGCACACTTTTTCTTTCAAGGCACTCTTCTCTTTCCCCAGGATTATCTTCTTCTTACCTTCCCTTTTACATATAGGACATTTTATTTTGGATTAATCAATGTGCTTGCTTGCTGTAGAAACTTTTCAGCCATTCTTTCATATGTATACATTGAATGCTGTTGTTAAGCAATACGTCATTCCCATGCTGTTAAAAAAAAAACAAAACAAAAACCAAAAAAAAAAAAACCAACAAAAAAACCCAAACAAAAAAAACCCACCAAATAAAATTTTTGCACACATTCCAAGGGAAAAGTAGGAAAAGACACTATGGAATTATTATGGATTTCTCCATCTATCAGGTGAATTCCTAATCTAAATTAAGTTTTCCCAGGATTTTCTTTTGGATAGCTCTACAGAAGTTTTCTCTATATGTATCTGTCTATTTTTCACTGTAAAAGAAGATGAATTATTAAAGATCAGAGTTATTTACATATCTGSTGAATCAAAAACAGCTTAGACACTACTCCTTATGCATATTAGAGTTGTGAATTACAGTTCTGGATGCTAATATTTCCCTGTTCAGTTTGTTAATGGTACATTCAGTGAAGCACACAGCAATCCAGATTTGCAGATGTTTACAATTTAGTTTCCTGCAATTTCCTGAGGAGCTTGATAAATAATCTGAAGCTTGGTTGCTCACTTGGTGCTTGTATGTAGACATTTGCAATCTTGCCTCTGATGATTATTCCTCCTAGCTCTCACTTCCACACTACTACCTATGAGGCTTTAGCTGTAGAAAAAATGTATGTGATTTCCATCTAAGAATATTTMATTTCAAAATGAAAATAAATTTCAAAATATCTTTCAAAATATCTCTAAAAGTACTGTGAAAAATTGAAATGCTAGAAGTAAGTTCTGTTTGAATTTTAACACCACTTCCCTTTGAGTTCATGATGAAAGGTGTATGTTTTCTATTTTATTACTCTATTCTGTAAATCAACAATTTTTCTTCCRATGGCCATGTCTTTAATTTGCCACATGATGGCCACATTTCTTCAGAAAATGGCTACATTGATCTGCATTATCTTTTTTTCTTTTTATTCTTCACGTATGTCTTGTTCAACTCAACATATGCAGTATTCTTCTAAMCTAAACAGCAATGTTCTCTTTCCTGCCTAAGGGATTAGCACATCGAATTTACAGTCCTGACACCATTGCTGCCATGTCCTTTAAAGTCAGAATTCSTAAGACCTAGACTAAGGCAGTAGACACTAACTGCTCTTCCCAGCTCCTACTGTGTCAAGCAGACCTGCTGGAGGCACTCCAGGATGGTAGGTAATGTTTAGCTCTGCATTCAAATCAAAGGCTTTTCATTTATTTCTTCCTAAATTAATCTAATTTGTTACAAAACCTATTAAGATAAAGGAGGAGGATAAAGAAGAATCTTCCCATGTAAAAAGTATTTCAGAGTATTACAAGAGCAAAGAGGTTTTCATTTAGTCTGGGTAATTTGGTTCCAGATACAGAGTTTGAGTTCCATTTTTTTTTTAGTGACTTGCTTCTCTAAGAGAAATTTCTTTCAACACCACTGCCATTCTATGTTGAATTTCATGTGACCTCTAAGTTTTACAGAACAGATATAGAAATTTACAAAATAGGGTATTAAAATGCCACATTTATATTGAAGTGAAACTGTTCACCTGTGAGACAACAGGCATTTTACCACCAAYGCTGGTATTTTATACTAGGTGAATTTAGTATTGCCTGTTAATAAAAGATAAAAGCATTTCACAGTAGCTTAATTTTGCAGCTGTGGGCAGGAAATCCAATGTTTGGTTCAATTTAATATACCACAGACTTCAAAACAGATGTTCAATGCACTTTTGCATTATCCAAATGAAAATAATTTTAAAATAATTTAACTATCTAGTTGGTTCAACTGGCTGCAATGAGGACACAGAGATGGTTTATTGCTTTACACTGAGAAAATTCTGTTTCTAGGATGAGATTGCTTCACAAGAAGAAAATAGTTCTCAATAACACACCAWTGAACTTCTCATTGTGGGTGAATATGTACACCACTCTTTTTGTGTCCAGTAGCAGAAGAAGGCAAATTGGGTCCAATTTCATCTGAATATGAGAAAGCATTTTAYTATTGTGAGGGTGGATGCACACTGTAGAGAGGTTGTGGACTTCATATTCAGAAATCCAAACGAAACTGGTCATGGCCCCAAACTACTTGCTCTACTTGGCCCTGCTTCAGCTAGGCTTTGGACTAGACAATCTCCAGGGGTGCCTGTCAAGTTCAGTCATTCTGTTTTTCTGTGCAGGAAAAATAGTGGTCAACCATGTGGATCCAACCAGTTAAATACATCCACTCCACATGGTGACTTTCAGTATGTGAAAACCATTCAGTACATCACAAGTGTATTAAGAAGAAAATAGTTATGAAAAAATGCTTGAACAGAACTTCATAGACTTCTGTACAAAGAGTACATTAAAGTCTCCCGTGCCTYAAAGATGACTATAACCCAACAAAAGGAATGTTATAGAAATACTTCATGACTTCTGCTGACAGCCTGAGGCAAAGAATCAGATTTGGATTGTGTCTGCCAAAGGAGAAGGAGGATTGTTTTCTCACTCTTACCAACAAGCCATCATTTCCACAGGACATTGTTTTGACATCATGATAGTAAGCCATGGCTTTACTCAGTGAAAGCCAGGGACTGGCAAATCTGTGTTGTTAGGAATTGCAAATAATTAACTGCAGGACAGCCACAGGCAACTGGAGAGAGGAAACTCAGGTACTGCATGGCTGCTGCTCTCTGCTCTTCYGAGAGCAGCTTTCCCCTTCCCCTCTGCCACCTCCTCATTCTACTGCATTGCTGTAAGACCCTCAAAGGCCAACCTGAGAACTCATAATGAAAGGAAAACACTGAGTTCCTCCAAGTTTCTAAGAGCTCTCACACTATCAAATCTCATTTTGATCAATTTTTTTTGGTTTAATTTTTTGAGCTTTTGTCCCTTCTCAACCAATGCTATCAAACTCTAAAAGACAACACYGATTTTCTAGATATAAAAACAGCCATCCATTAAACTAATTCTAGAGAGAAAATACAGCATAATTTAAAGCCTATTGTAAAACTCTGTGGCMAATTTTTCTTTATTGGTACATCAGTGAATAATTTTTCTAAGAGATTTTCCTTACACTCTGATGGGAAAGCTGGAGGAAGAAATTACCAGGTAACAGGAAAGCTTTCAATCAAGTCATGGCTGTTCTTTTTTTTGTAATAGAGATCTCAAGTGAATGGTCTCTAAAAATTATTCTAATTATTTTGTTAATCTTATTACAAATATTTCCCAGAACAGTAGGAATTCAAGTTTTATTATGTCTTTGAGCTAACAATTTTATAAGTGAGGGAGCACCTTGGATTTTCCCACCCTGTGCCAGATTGCTTGTACTCTTCCTCCATGCCCATGTCTTTCCCTCCTCATTGTCCCCTTGCACTCCCCTGTTACCATTTTGYCACCAGTCCTGCCTGATTTGCAACCTGATTTCTCTTCTTCCTGCCACAACTTTCCTGTTCATCCTTTTTTCCTCTTCTCTGATGCTTTGCCTCCTGYGTCAGTGGGTCAGGACCACAGAGGGTGAGGCCCAGCCCAGTGCACAAACCACTGCCACGCTTCTCGTTCTGAGGGGGCCCTTGGGGAGGGATCTCTCACAGCTGGGTGGTTTTAGTGGTATCTCCAAGATTAAAGAAGCAATAGGGGGAAAAGTGCAATATTCATTCAGGTGGTGGCTACCTTTTTCATGGCATTTAGAGTTGGTTTTACAAGAGGCTGGAAATGGACACTTGTGATTCTGGCCTTCAGTCCTGTTACAGAATTCTCATCAGGTCTCCAGGCAAAGATTTTAAAAACATATGAGCTTTCAATAAAATGGTGAGCCATATCTTCTATAATCCCATTTGGTTTCTGTAGGATTTAAAAACACAGTCTGTATCTTAGTGAATTTAGATCTTGTGATTTAGGTGTGAATAGCTGCATGATGACACTGGTGCAACTGAAGAAGAGCAGTGCCACCAGCATGGAGTCAGATACAATGCTGCAAAGTTTCCATGTGTCAGCTGGTTTTATAACAGTGGCTAAAGAGATTTTTCATTTTTCTATTACATTTTTGCAGTTGATTTTTTTTCTTTTCATTTCTTTTTAGTAGTTTAAAAAAGCATCACAAAGCATGTAGAGATGGAGTCCTTTTCTTAAAGAGAATATGGTCTTACAGACCTCATAAACCCAGCGAGAATTCCAAACTAAAAGGACAGGCACATGGCAAAAAATCCCCAAGTATAACACTAAAACACCAAGGTCATGCACATGTGTTTATTTGAATTACATTATGAAGTACCTGTCTTGCCATCTTTTTGATCTTTTATCTAAATATAAACAAYGTGACCACAAAACCCAGCAAGTTTTGAAACTCAGAATTCAATGACAACTGTTGCCCACAGAAAACATGCTCCATCCCTTCATGCTCCAGCTCCCAGTGTTACCTAGGTCTGCTAAGGAACATCTTTGGGTACCTTCACCTGGCTTCCCAGCTCAATACAGCATCTCTCTTTGGTCACCCAGTGCTGTTCCTTACTCTCAAAGTGATTATCCCTTCTACCTGCTCATCCTCAAGGCACTGTTTGCCAGCCACTTCCTGCCACGAGTGCACTAAACCTGATGCAGGATTTTCCTCATGGCTCAGAAGCAGAAAGACCTTCCCTGTTACTGAGACCAGGTCTTGTTTTTGTAGAAAACAAGTGTATGACCTGAACTTTTTAACTCCATGGCTTCAGGAAGGGTATTCTACTTGTTTGACGATTGAACATCTCTTTCCAATAAAATAAATGCACAGTTTCTGTATATTAATTTATTCCTGGACTAGCACTGAGCCTTTGCTTTAGTAACTTYTTCCTATGGGTTTACATCCTTGTGCTGATTATAGAAATAAATCTTAGATTCTCTCAGATGGCATTTTGCTAGGGAACCAAATTAAGTCATTTCGGTTTTCTCATACACTATAGGTTTTCACTGATCATATTTTTTTCATTTTGTCATATTGTATTTCACATAATTATGGTTCATCTGCTTCTCTTTTTACTACTCTCCAATATAATTTACTTAATTTTGTAAGATATTCTGGTATTCTTCTGTCCTGGTCTTCTCACTGGTTTTCTGTACTGATCCTCTCAGTTTTGCACCAACAGAAAATTTCAAAATCATGAGTATTGCTTGCATGCCCAAGCCATTAATTTAAATAAGAGCAATGAATCCCAAGACTGAGTGAAGAATTAATGTTGTCAGCTCCCTTGGGTATTATTACATCTCCATGCTGAACACCTCWGTCTTCCTTCAAACTCTTTTTTACCCTACTCTTCTTTTATTACTTCACAACCATTGTTTAATAATTTATCTCATGGCTTTAGGATAAATTGCATTAATGAAGTCCCAATGGAATTGTTTTACTGGGTCTAGCCTCTCTAGAAAAAAAAGAGTACCAAAGAAAAATAATTGGGTTAATTCTTTGCTTCACTAAATCATGACATAATTTATTGCCATTTATTTCAGAGTATTATTTTCTTTAGGATTTGTTTGCAAGCTTCCTATGCTGTTTTTGTAGAGATATAAGTGCAATTTCTCAGATTACTCTTTCTGTGGTAACTCTTCAGCCCCATGTCTCTATCCACAATTTGAAAATAATCACTAAAAATCTTTGATACTGAACCAGTATTATGTTGGCCAGGTTATTCAACACTCTGGAATAAAGAGTTCAGGATCACCATGAGAAGCACATTTCTTCCTTGMCATTTTCCCTTTCAGGTCAGATGTGGCAATTAAGATACCCCAAATCACATTTTTCACCCTGCTTTTGGCACCATGCACTTCTGTGGGTTTTTTTTACTGAAAGTTAAGGCTGAATGACAGTTTCAAGGCCATTCCTGGTGCAATTATAATCTCAATGATTTTTCATTTCCAAGACACATTAAATGAAAACCCATTGTTGCAGACCTTTTCTCTGTGTGTTCATCTGTAATTACAGGAAGATAAAATTGCTCAGTATATCACAAGCATAGAGGGGCAGTCAATACATGTTCTTCTACTCTTAGCAAGATCTTTCTTGGGCTTGGATTTCTGTGTACAAAAGTATTTTATACATCTTCAATGTATTTCAAGGGAAATTCATGCATATACACAATGAAAGAAAGGGTAATTTCTTCTATGTTCTAGGATTTTTTTGTGGGTTTTTTTCCTTTCAGGTACCAAAAAATCAGAAGATGTCAAACATACTGCTGTCAAACATGCAATATCAGCCATCATCTCTATGGGTATTGCTTTCTTTTTCATACATACATCATAGGTCTTGGCCTTCTGGTATGGAATCATTATGATACTTTCTAATTTTAATAGAGTTCACAATCCAAAGATTCTTCTGCTTGATGAGGCAACACCAGCTTTGGATACTGAGAGTGAACCAGCAGTGAAGGCAGCACCGACCAGGTCAGTATTGGTCAGTGTTGAAGTGCTTTTGTCAGCACCCATGGAGTTAATTAATGATGTTATGGGTAGGACTGAACAGCAGCAGACCYCCCAAACAAGTTTTAGTCCTTTCAGCACCACAGAGCTCAATGTGTGCTGAGACCTAAATATCCACAAGCAGTTTTGGGGATGCCTGTGGTTTGTGCTCCTATAAACACCYAGCAAAGCAATAGGAAAACAGCTCGGGGGTTTCTGCTACAGCAGCTGCTACAGGCTGACTGCTGTCCAGACCTAACTTGCACACCACACTGACAGTTCAAGGCAATAGCCAATCCTGTAGCTCTTGCTGCCTGCTCTAAGCATGCCTGTGAACCATTTACAAAAGAATTCCACCTATTACCCAGTCTGATTAAATCATTTGCTGATTTATTCCCCCCTCTGTTTCTCTGCCTTACTATGCACCCATGCTCATGCTCTGGATGAAGACAAATCCTCACCATTGCATAAACAGCTTCAGCAACGATCACAGTTTCTCTACGGACAAAATGTCCAAAGAACCTTTTTCACAATATACTGTCACAGGAGAAGTAGCTAATCTACCTTCTCATTGCAAAGATCTTGCAATYCCTAATGTCTACTTGGACACCTGATTGCCACTAATTTCAGCAAAACTGGACTTTCTCTTTGTCCGGTAGTTCTAGTTCCTGATAACTCACACTACTTTGTGAAGCTATGCTCACTGGCACACACAGGGATCTCCCAACCCATCACCTGGGAAGGGAATCCCAGAGACAGCAGGGCAGGGAACKGCTGATAGAGACACATTTGGTGGGACTCCCAACGAAGTGCTGCAATGTAAAATTTACAGAGCTTGTTTAAACAAGACACTTAGCCTCTCACCTCCCCCACAGACCTTTGAAATCTGTTTTCCTATTGACATTTCTGGCAGGGCACGACAGAAAGGCTTGCTGGGACYAGACTAGCTCTGGTTGTTGATGTTGAGCAAGACAAAGCTAACCTGTTGTCTGTCAAGCATTCATTTGTCCTCCTCTTGCCTAATTTTTCTCTTCCTCACTGTGCTGAGCATGTACCTGCACAGAAAGTTCTCATCCAATGCAGACTAGACTATTTTCCCTGCAGGCTTTACCAAACCTCTGGTGAACATCTGCTTGCTGTTTTTGTGAATGGGATGTTCTGCTTCTTGAAATGAAGGATCTTAACTTGATTTTCTTCTACATTTTGGTGTGATTTTAACTTTTTAGTATCACCTGAGAAATAGTGAAGCTCTCAGACTACCAAGAAAGATCATACATTTTTAATAGGATGGTTTGAATSGCTGTCATTTCCAGTTCTTAAAATCATTTTCCAATATAAAGATATCAGGTTTATCTAGAAATTCATGGACAACATCTCATACATTACAATTGAATCTTTTATTTCCTAATTCTAAAGCACATATCAAAACACTTATATTCCATCAGTTCAAAATGTTCAGTGAAGGTTTTTAATCTGAATTATATAAAGTTTGTATTCATTTCTTGGGTCATTAGATATTAATACAAAGTCATTCCRGCAGACACTGTCACAATGTGCCTGTAAATACATCTTTGTTGTGACAAGCTACATACTTCTAGATTCATATTACTGTTTTTTAGTAATTTAAAAGATGGAAAAAACAGTAACAGAAGTRGGATTTAAAGTACAATTTTAGATAAGTATTTTTGACTAATTCAAATGAGTCCTTTAGGGCAAGTAAAATTGTTACGTGATAATTTTTTTTGTATTTTTGAAGTGTTCTGAAATAGAATTATCATGAATTAATGGTARTCTTTTTTCAGTGAAAAATCAACACCTACCTGGAGAGGATATTGAAGGGGAAGCTCAAAAGTATAACCTTTAGATATTTGTAYTTAGAATGTAATAGGGCATGAAAAAAAACCAGACTACCTTAACATATATTTTCAGTGAAACTATATTTTGCAGTATCTGATTAAACTTACATTATTGCTTTAGTCTACCTTGAAGAAACCTAAAACGATTGTGAAGTTCAAATTTCTCAGCTGCCCATTTTGATTTTTACCAGAATACCATTTTAAACATTTTGTTCAACTCTCATATGAAGAGAGGAAGTATTATACGTATCTGAAAATTTTTATCTGGAGCCACAGTTTCACTGTTTCCAGGTCGGGAAGGGATGATACACATAGCTCAATGGCTCATAATGCAGATTTTAWAGCTGCACTTGAAAATGGTGCCATCACAGAATGAGTTCATAATGAATTAATGGAACAGAATGGGGTTTAATACAACCTTGTCAATATACACATTGCTTTTCCCATAGCTTTTATCATATTGTGTACCACTGATCTAACAGGATTGAATTGCTCCCAAAGGTACTTCCAAYTTTCAAGTGTTTTCTCAGTGAGAAAACTCCAAAGGAAAAAAAGCTCCCTAGAACAGTGCTAAACTTCAGATTAAGAAAAATTCTTATTAAGTAAAATGTTCAAGTCTAATTCAAASTTGTGAATTACAGGAACTCTAAGCAATTCTTTTTTCCAGAAACATGGCAATAAAAATAAAATATTGTATAGGTAAAAATTAAGATTGTGGCAAAAATGAAGTTGTGGAGCTGACTGCATCTCAGACTACTTTTCCAAATCATAGGATTATTAAATCCCTCAGGCTGGAGATGACTGTCTAATCCAAGCCCTGCTGAAGGCAGGGTGCACTCTTAGGCCAGGGCAGGGTGCTCAGGGCTGTGTCCTGCTGACTTTGAAATATTTCCRAAGATGGAGACTCCACACCCTCCTCAAGCCCTCTGCCCCAGTGCCTCCCTCCCTCACTGTGAAAATTCAAAATATTTTATGCAAGTGCCTATTCAAATCAACAGCACCTTAGTGACTCAGGCTCCTGAAGTTTTGTCAATCAGACAAGGTTTATCTTCACTGTTTTTATTATCTCCCAAACTACTTCCTGAACTTCTCAAGCAGTTTCTCTCAGGCCTACACTTCAAATAGCTTTAAGTTTCATTTCCTATTCTTCTTGGCTCCTCCTCACACTGAAAGTCTCTCTCATTGACTTTCTGTTTCTCTTTTAATTTAGGGCTTTTTAYATAATTATTTTATTTTAAAGATACTTTCTGGCAGGTCTCTTCAGTTAAYTTAGTTCTGTATATTTCCATAACAGTTTAACAATAAAATAATGAGAAAAAAAAATCTGTGGCTAAAACAGATTTTACACACACACACTCTCCTAAACACCCCACTTATGAGTGTTAGTGTAATGTCAAGATTTTCACTGAATGTGCAGAAGCCTTATTGAAAGTCAGTACTTGATTGGGCTTTGCAAAAAATTCTCAGCTCTTACCAATCTTTCTTCTTCTTGACAGGAATTGTAGTTTTTATTCAGAATTGTTCATCATTTGAAAGTACAGGATCATAAAGAATCACAGACTTACAGAATGGTTTGGGTTTGAAGGGAAGTCAAAGATCCCCTATTTCCAACTCTCCTGCCATGGGCAGGGACACCTCCCACTAGACCAGGCTGCTCAAAGGCCCCTCCAACCTGGCCCTGGACACTTCCAGGGATGGGGCAGGCACAGCTTCTCAGGGCACCTGCGCCAGTGCCCCACCTCAGTTTTCTTCCTAATGCATAAATCTACTGTGTTCCACTTTAAAACTGCTACTGCCCATCCCATACCTACATTCCCTCTCCAGCCTTCTTGTAGCCCCCTTTAGGTACTGGGAGGCTCCTATAAAGTCTTTMCACYTTCTCTTCTGCAKGCTGAGCACACTCAATTTTATCAGTCTTTCTCAAAAGAGAGAGGTTCCAGCCCTCTGATCATGTCCRTGGCCCCCTCTGGATTTATGCAGCAAGTCCATGTCCTTATGGAGCCCCCAGAGCTGGATGCAGAGTTCCAGGTGGGTCTCAGGAGGGCAGAGCAGAGGGACAGAATTCCCTCCCTCCCTGCTGGCCACGCTGCTTTTGGTGCAGCCCAGGCTGTGGTTGGCTTCCAGAGCTGCAAGGACACAMTGCTGGGTCATCCCAAGCTTCTTTCCAAGCAACCAACACCTCCAAGTCCTTGTCTCAGCTGCTCTCAGCCCATTCCCTGCCCAGCCCTTATCCATGCTGGATTGCCTCAGTGCAGCTGCAGGACCTTGCTCTCAGCCTTGCACTGAACTCCAGGAGGTTTGCAGGGGCCCACCTCGAGCCCATCAAGGTCCCTCTGGATAGCAGCAACCAACTTTTAGCACCATAATGTGTTTTGTTTCAGGCATCAGGAGCTGAGGATCAGTTACAGAAAGAAGTCAGTGCATCAGCTGTCCCAGAGGAAGCACAGAAGGGATCAATACTGACTGGAAAAAAACCACCATTCACTCAGAAAAGCACAAAAAGGTTCAGAAAGCAGCATTGTGAACTTGATGTAAAAGCTTATATCTCTGTATTCACACCTGCCTTAGTTAGTTTTCCATAATTAATGGATTAAAAAAGAAACACAAGTCCACTTGAGAGGGTGTAGCTTTTAAACAAAATGTGTGCAGGCATTCTGTGTGTCTGGGTAAGGACTCATAAATTGACATCATCCTACAAGAGTTCTTGTAAATGCCTTTTCCTCTGAAGATAAAATGTTTTGTTGTGATACTTAAAATAGTTTTATTAATATTTTGAAGCAAAATGACTTTAATACGGGAATAGCCTAAGTAGCAAGTTAATTAATTTAATTATAGAACAAAACCAAAACCATGTAATTAGTCATACAACTGAAATAACACACCCTGAATAGAGAATAATTACTATTTTTGTCTAAATGTTTTGATATCTGTTGTCTAAAATGCCTGTGTTAGCAAAGAGATTCCTGGAAATCAGGATATAATTACCAAGCTGTCYAAGGACCTAAACTTGCAAGAGATCATATTCAGCAACAAGAAAGAAACAATTCTCTCAACATTCAATACCACCAAACACAAAAAGTGGTTTAAATTCTCAACTTCTGTGTCTGGATAGTTCCATGAAAGGTAAGTGACTTAATGTACAGCTCATTTATATTTGCTAATTTTTAAATCTATTACTCAGCTACTTTTCTAGCCCAAGTCTGTAGAGTCGTGAACAACACAACTGTCTGACGTCTCGAAGAAAATGGTGCCTTTTCTGAAAAGACATCCAGCCCTTGCCCTCCCCCTCTTCAGGCAGAAACAGCCTCAAAATTCCCAGTTCCATGATGCCCTTGGAAAAGAAAAGAAGATGCTGGTATAGCATATCCATAGGTATCTTCTGTTACAGATAATGTCTGTCTGTCTCCCTCATCTCATCTCATCTCATCTCATCTCATCTCATCTCATCTCATCTCATCTCATCTCATCTCATCTCATCTCATCTCATCTCATCTCATCTCAT
>JACDOX010000009.1:3300217-3486069 GCA_014549065.1 Cardinalis cardinalis | reverse complement strand
TCCCATCCCATCCCGTCCCATCCCATCCCATCTCCCTGTTCTCTGGCCCAGCACAGCCCTGCCCAGGAGTGAGAGATTCACCAGCAGCCCTTCCTGCACACAGAGCTGGGTTGTGGTCAGTGTCTGAGCAGGGTCAGGGGCTTCCTCCAGAAAATCCCCAGCAGCACTACAGGTTTGGACTGTAAGGTCTCAGAGAGAGGGAGGGAAATCCTTGGTATTTGCACAGAGCCTAAAATGAGCACAGGATCTGGTGGGGCCTGAAGACTGCTATATGATATGCATTTCTTTCTTAAAAAACAATGTCTCATTTTTCCTCTATCTTATAGGTGCTAAATTTAGGTTTTAAAAACTTGGATTACCTCAATTACAGCTTGAATATTTTTACATGATAATATTATTTTTAATTGTATGCACATAGTCACCTTATTCAGCTGAAAAAGACAAAATATATTATAAGGTAATAAAAAAGCCCTTTTTCCCTCAAACAGGATTTCACATTAGGCAAAATTGGAGAAATCTTTACCATGAGGCTGTGATCCATAGTATTTAAAGCACTTCTGAGTCAGGTAAAAGCATTATATATATTTAGTTTTTGGAGCTTTAGAAATGCTTGTTTGTTTACATGACATAAATTGTCTTTGAGTTTAATTAACACTGTGATCCTAACCATGAAGATACCAGAATGATTCCTTTAGCTCATTTTAGAAACCAGCTGTGCTCAATCTTCAGAACAGGTCCAGGTAGATATTTTGAATGGTTTTAAAATGTAACCGTAAGTCAAGTGTAAGAAAGCTCAAAGGTAAATGTAGTGTTTATTTAGCTGTTGTAATAAAATTAAAGCACCTTTGGACAGAGGACCAGAGAAAGCAGACTGTCCTCTAAAAGACTGAATCTGAAATTCAGATCAGCCTTCAAGGACAGTCAACTCCATCTACAGACTAGGATCCACAAAAGCTTACTAGTGAAGAGTGCAGGACCTGGATTTGTGACTGACTGCCCTCACTGAGCTGTGGCTGCTCCTCTGCAGCAGGCACAGAGCCCACGAGGGTCACAGCAGGCATCGGGGCTGGGAGCAGGGCTCTGCTGCCTGCAGAACAGTCAGCAATGCAGTAAATCTAAAAATCCTGAGCCTGGAAYGCCAGCAGGGCTGTCTCCCGTTGCTGTGCTGTGAGCAGGGCAGTGAGGCTCCCAGGAGAGTGTGTAACCTGCCCTGGCACCACTGCTGGAGCCTGGCATCAGCTGCTTCCTGAGCTGCTGCAGGGCTGAGCTGCTCTGCACCGCTGACTGCTGTAAGATCCCAGTGGAAGCTGCAGAGCCCYGCCTGGGAGGCACAGCCTGCACTGGTACCTGCCCTCAGGCCKGGACAGTGCTTCCAGTTTATATTTTAGAACAGCTAGAACTAATGAAAATATTTTTATCCTTCTTCTGTTGCCATCCCTACCCTTACCAGTTACCCTWACCCGTTGACACCCCTGTTGTGTTGTGTTTGTTATATTGTTCTGTCCCCCCTGCCTGAGTTGGTTTATTCTGTTTCCCCCTAAGTTACAAGTGGTTCTGCCCTGGTTTTCCCCTTCTCTCTGCTAAGTGCCTGTCACCCCGGTTCCTATGGTACCGAAGGTATCCAGGTATTCTGTTAAGTGCCTGTCACCCCGGTTCCTATGGTACCCAATGTATCCAGTTATTCTGTTAAGTGCCTGTCACCCCRSTTCCTATGGTACCCAATGTATCCAGTTATTCTGTTAAGTGCCTGTCACCCCRSTTCCTATGGTACCCAATGTATCCAGTTATTCTGTTAAGTGCCTRTCACCCCRGTTCCTATGGTACCCAATGTATCCAGTTATTCCCCTCCCCGGTTAYCCTAGAAACCYAATGTATCTTYCCCTCGGTCCCTCCCCTGCGCTCTGCCAGTCACTCCCTGCTGCCACCTTTTTCTCCAGAACTTTCTGTCTTTGGCACGGAGGGATTGGCTCGGATGCTAGAGCCCCTCCTTCCAGTAGTTCTGATTGATTCTTTTGGTGTGTCCGTCTTATGTACCCCACTCCCCCCTGGATTCCTATTTGCTACCCYGTTGGTTCCACRCCCACCGCCCACTCCCTTTATAAGTGCCTGAAACCCCTCCTGTCTCCTCTTTGGTTGCTGGCTTTTGTGGGGTGTGTGGTAAAACATGGACTTTTCCCCAATTGGCGTGCGCTCTTTGTTTCCCGTCGTCCGCAGCCTCCTCTCGGCTTCGTCCTGCCCTGGCAGCGTCTCCCCGCACACCTCGGGGCTGCCCGCGGCGCTGACCCGAAGCGCGGCTGGCGGGTCAAGCGCCCCCCACTGCTGGTGGTTGCTGGCCSGCCAGCCGGGACAGACCTGTCTCAAGCCAACCTGCTGCACACCCTATCAAGTATTCTTTTTAATTCATTGTGTATCTTAGGGAAATGTTAGTGTTCAGCATCTTACTATCAATCCACAGCATAACTTCAATCCTTCTCTGACTTTCACGTGACACATTTATAGGCACATTTCTGATCCCTGAAGGAGTAGAAAGCAGAGCAATGTGAGACTTGACCAGACACCTCCCTCCCTTGCCATTCTCTCATTACAGACAGTGGTTTATCCCAGCCGTGCCGGTCTCATACATCCCAAACCCCGGCACTTACTGAGCCCATGCAGCTGAGTGGAGCTTTCCTGGCCTCCAGAGAGGGTCATTTTCTCCCTGAGAAGTTCCCAGAGCCAACCTGGGTCACATCAGCTTCACTTGTTAACCCCTTTCCCTGGAGACCCAGATGGCTCCTCTTTCTAGTTTACATGGGAAGGGATTAGACGTCACCTCCTTGGAAACTAAGTCCCATGAGACTTCTTTGACCAGCTCAGGAGGAAAGTGAGGTCTCTCAGACCATGCTGAATCTCAACAAAAACTTAAAATTATTTCATGGTAGTGACATTTTAGTTGTGATATTTGGCAAATCTGAATGAAAGATAGAATGAATATTATATTTCTGCTTCCTGGATTTAAATCAAGACAAATGTCTTACATTTATTCCARACATTTCAGTTTTCAAAGATGTGTTTTAAAGCCACTGGTCCCTCTGATCAATTAATTTGAATTGTTACTGAGATAGAAAAGTATATAATTGACAAGATATTTTCCCCCTAAAAACAGCATCTTCCAGATGAGGAAGAGGTGGTGAGAAATCTCCCAGCACCGCATAATATTTCACATATGTGTTCTCAGACACCACACAGATTTTGCAGCAACCCTCAGAAACACCTCACAGCTCTCACAGTACTTGTAACTCACAGAGAATGAAGATTTATTTCTAGTTTTGTAACAGGAGAAAGTGTCTTGTTTAGTAATCTTTGCAGATGGACATTATACATCCAAGAAATTGTCCCTGATTGGCAGTTTCTGTGGCACTATTTACTGAGCATCTGGTTGTCAAAAACATGTTAAATTCACAAGAAAAAACCCTTGTAAAGCTACATTTAATATGAACGAATGTGTTTTTGCTGCTGCAAAATGAGCTTTGTGTTCCTGTATCTTTATGAAACTTTTAGAGCCATTGCATTTATTACTACATGCAATAAAAACCATACTATTGTGTCATCCTGTTGTAACCTGAAGTGATTAAGTTCCTTTATTTAACTTAATTAGGTAATGTGCAGACTGGAGTTTATTAATTAATCATTTACTAAATTTTTATTTAAGTAATATTTACTTCCATGTTGCAAAAATATATCTTATATATCATTTCCTTCTAGTTCATATTAATGTTCAATTCAGTTATCACTAGTATGAATGAGTCATCCAAGGAGGCTGTTGACCTAAAGTTATTTATCCAATCTGCTTATATGTTTAGAAGCATTTTGATTTAATGCTAAATACTGCATATATTAAAAATATTAATAAAATGCTTAATTGTATGCCTCAAAATAGGGATTGTTCTCTTTGAAGCACTGTTTCTGCTCTGTTTAAAGTGGTCACAGAAAAAAAATAGTCATCTCAGACTCCAAGGAAATGTCACGTTTTGGGATCTGGCAAGTTTAAAGTCATGGTTCTACATATTAAAAAAAAGAGATTTATGAAATGCCATTGTGTTTACTTGGTAAAACCTAAGAACRTGGACTGTAAGTCTGAGTGAATGTATGGAAGCAGAGGATGAATACTAGATAAGATTCAGAAGGCTGGAGGGAAACATCTGTACAACTGACAAAAGACAAAGCATCCAACTCTGCAGAATATTTAGACCAGATTAAGCACTTTTGGATGGCCTCTGGTGAATAAATGTCAATTGTCTAGGTAATAAATATTTCCTGTTTAGTCTTCAAATAAACCAAAATAATTTACAGTTGTTTAGTAATCTTTGCAGATGCATGTTATACATCCAAGAAATTGYCCCTGATTGGCAGCTTCCATGGCACTTCATTCATTTCCAGGCTACAGGTTCCAGATTGGCACTAATTGCCCAAAATGTAGCTGTTCCTGGGACTGGGATGTTTTGTTGTTGATCTGTGGCTAGCAACTGATTACTCTGCTTTTAGCCATTGTGCAAATTATTGCTGTAACGGCAATGATTCTAAAGAAGATGCCTGCTGGACATGGGAAAAAAAGATAAGAAGGAACTGTAAATCACAGGAAAAGTGGGTTCTGTGGCATTTTTAGGTTTTTATGTTGTACTAAACTATGTTGCTTAATAGGGACACTGGTGATGGATCAAGAATATACTCCTCAAGTCAAAGTCTACCTTGTTCTATTATTATGACAAAGTGGTGATACAGCAAATATGAAGCTGAAATTTGAAAATATGAGTTATTCATTTGTGTCCTCACAGTAGCATGCAGAGCATACTAAGCATTTTAGAAGCACCGGTTGCCTCATGGCCGCCCCAAACCTGCATCTGAGTTCCCYAGTCTTTCCCAGCCCTCTGTTTTCCTTTCTTGTCATTTTTTTTCAGTTTTTTCCCTTTCAGAGCACCCYACTTCTACCTCTCTTTCTCCCACCTTGCAGCTGTCTGTGGGCTTAAGATTTAAAAACACTGTATAGAAACCATCAGTAACAAGGATGAAAATATGAGAGGGTGAAAATGTGACAGTGTAAAAAAACCATAGTAACAAGGTGAAAATGTGACAGTGTAGCTAACCATGCCCTGCAATTTCTTGTTCTGATTTTCATTCCTTCCCTCTCAGCCAGGAAGAGAAGCAGGAGCCTGGGAACCTGTTTCAAAGGAAAATCATGAAAGGATTTTTAGTGAGGTAGGAATCAGCCTTTCCTCCCAGGTAACAAGTGAGAGGACAAGAGGAAAATGACCTCAAGTCACYGCAGGAGGGGTAAAGAATCAGAATCATAGAATTATAGAATKGTTTGGATTGGAAGGGACCTTAAAGATTATCCAGTTCCAACCCCTCTGCCATTAGAAGGGACACCTTTCAYTCCAAGAAACTGCTCAGAGTCCCATCCAACCTGGCCTTAAACATCTCCGGGGATGGGGCATCCACAGCTTCTCTGGGCAACCTGTTCCAGTGCCCAGTGCCTCACCATCCTCACAGAATCTTTTCCTAATATCTAATCTAAACTGACTTTTTTTCAGTTTGAAGCCTGAAACATCCTGTCACTACATGGTCTTGTAAAAAGTYCCTCTCCATCTTTCATGAAGGTTTTCTTCAGGAACTGGAGAGCTGCAGCTCATCCCTAAGCCATCCCTTCCAGGCTGCACAAACCCAATTCTCTCCCCCTTTCCTCACAGGAGAGGCTYCCCAGCCCTCTGACCATCTCAGCGGCCCTGCTCTGGACCCCAGCAGGTCCCTGTCCTTCCTGTGCTGGGCCCCAGAGCTGGGTGCMGTGTTCCAGGTGGGGTCTCTCTCCCCAGAGCAGAGCAGAGGGACAAAACCTCCCTGCCCTGGCTGCTCTTGGTGCAGCCCAGGACACGTTTGGCTCTCTGGGCTGTGAGTGCCCATGGCTGGGTCATGTCCAGCCTCTCATCCASCAGCACCCCCAGGTCCCTCTGGGCAGGGCTGCTCTCAATCCCTTCATCCCCAGCCTGGATGGATACTGGGGGTTACCCCAGCCCAGGGGCAGCACCTTGCACTTGATCTTGTTGAACCTCATGAGATTCCCATGGGCCACTTCTCGAGCTTGTCCAGGTCCCTCTGGATGACATCCTGTCCTTCAGGCATGTCAGCTCCACAACTCAGCTTGATGCACCACTGCAAACTTGTTGAGGTCATTAATAAAGATATGAAATGCCACTGGTACAAATACAGAGCTCTGAGGAGGGGCACCACTGGTCTCTGATTTCCAAAAGGGCTCTGAGCCCTTGACCACTGCCCTCTAGGATGCGTCCATCCAATCAATTTCTTGTCCACTTATCCTCTCATCAAATCCATGTCTTTCCAATTTAGAGAGAAGAATGTCTGGGGGGAGGGGAGGGGGAAGTGTCACAAAGGCTTCAGAAGTTCAAATAAATGACATCTGSAGCCCTTCCCTTGTCCACTGATGTAACCCCCCCCACCTCAGAAAGCCACTAGACTGGACATTAGGAAACATTTCTTCACTGAGATGGTTGTTGATCATTGGAACAGGCTTCTAAGGGAAGTGGTTGCGTCACCAACCCTGAAAGTGTCCAAAACAAATGCAGATGTGAGCCTGAGGCATGGTTTAGTGGTGAAAATGGCAGTGCTGATCTCATGGTTGAACTCAATGACCTCAGAGGTCTTTTCCAACCCTAATTATTCTGTGATTCTATGGTACTTAGTCTGTTGTGTTTCTCATTTGTAGATGGTMTAAGCATTTATTCTACTTCTTATGTAGAAGTAGTGATGTGGAAAAAAAGATTTACTAACTGCATGGGTAGAGCTAAGTTTTTGGAGGCTAGCTCTCATATTTAGAGCTTCTAGGCTTTTCCTTCTTCTTACTGAGTTTGAGGTTGAGTCATGTTTGCTTCCAAGCTGTTTTTTACATTTACAGTAAGGGCTGATGATTCACAAGCTTATAGGTGTTCTGTAATACATTAAAATAAGAAATTAGAGAGGTTTATTTTTAAAAGAATATGCATTAAAAAAAAGAAAACATATTCTCCTTCACATGATAGTGTAACCAAGAAAAAAAATCATAACACTGTCTCTAATTATTCACAAAGTTTTGCCMAATTAGTAACCTTGTTGAGTGCATTCTAAGGCGCTGAAACATGTCAACGTTATTTCACAGCCACATCGTTYACAGCTGATTATCATCTCATGCCAACTGCCTTGGAGAGTATTTGTAAGAAGAGTTACATGACTGTTAAGAGATGACCTGAATATCTGGTTTTGGCAGACTATATTAATCRAAACAATTATTTGCAAATCATCAGATTCTGGGAATATTTAATACATGTCTTTCCATAGCAATCCAGCAAAATGTTTTACTCTCAGTATACCAAGCAAACTTGAAGGAAAACAGGTCTCAAGCATCTGTTTTTAGCTCTAGGTAGAAACCCACTTTTTCAAAAGTGAGGTTCTTCCTGGAATACTGCCTATAGGGAAATGCCATCTGCAACACCAGGGGTAAAAATAAACTACACTCATCGAAAGGCAGTACAGAAATGACATAGTTAAGAGAGTAAAATAATTTCATGCCTTCTTTGTGAGCAGCAAAATTTGTCATACACTTCTCTAATGAATCAAGTAGCTCCTAGTACAATCCATGASCAACAATTCAGAGGGGTACCGACACTATGGGGAGCTTCTGTGAAGGCAGTGGGATTCCACAGTGCACAAGTCTGACACATGTGACAGAAAGTGAGAAAGAATTGAGCTTCAGTCCCACATACTGACTGGTTTTCTAGACATATCTAGTGATATATTCACATATCCAGTGGATAATTTTAAATTTTCTTCTCCCACAAAATGAGTACTTTGAAACTAAATTATGAGCTGTACTGAATTTAGTGCTTAATGAATATACTTTGCAAAACTGATTTCTGAGATGCTTTACATATTGAGTTTTGATTTGCTAGATCCCTGACCAAGGCTAAACCCAACTGCTGCTATTATAAGACTTGCTGTTGAYATTAATTAGCTGAAAGTAAATTCTCTTAATATTTGGGAGCATTAAGAAAATTAAGGCATGAGCTTCCTCTAGTTTTCAATTGCGACCAAGTACCTAGCTTAAAAAAACTAATAATTTTTGAGAACTTCTACTATTTTTCTTCTGTGCAAAACAGGATGATTTTCAAAGATATAAAATGAATAGGGATTAGATGCCAAACTGCTGTATGAGCCAGGAAAATGTGCTTCTACGTTTTTAGAAATGAACAGTGGTTCTCCTTTAGGTATTTTAAATGGCACTGGGTTTGGAATTTCTCCTTTAGGAGTTTGGAAAAACTCCTGATTTGCAAAAAATGCTGGGAATATACCCTGTGAAAGATAATTTCTTCATGGGCAAGCTCCAAATCACTGGTTGCTTTTGACAATGTAGGATGAATGTTTACCCTGCAGTTCCAAAAGCCTTTGCAGGTGATGTGGGCTTGTTCAGTGTATCCCAGAGCAGTGACAGCCCCACGGCATTATCCTCATGCTTACACAAGACCAACGGAAAATAAACTCTCATTGCTAAAATGTGTGCTGTCTCCACTTCAATGCTGTAATTCAGTCTAATTGGATATATTTAATAGCAGCATATCCATAAATGTCAYGACTATGCTCTCAACAGGATGTAGACACACTTCTACTGCAGTTATCCACTGGATTATGTCTAAAAATATCCATAAAATTGTTTTTCTGCTKATGAGTATCTGCTCCCAGACACAGATTGCTTCAGCAGCCATGGAAAATACTTGCATTGTTGTTACTTTGAATCTGTAAAAAAAAAATTAGCTTATATCTGGACAAAGTTGCAAGCATGATAGAGAATGCTTCTTAAAGGTACAGAATGCTTCTTTAAAATTTTATGGAAATATTCTTCATAAAAATGAATATAAACACCAAGAAACTGAGGTCCTGAGTGGGTGTTAAGTGTGTATATCAAGTACATCCTTTCTTAGTGCTTAAAACTGAAATACAAWATCATCCAGCATGTTATTTGATTAAATGGAACTCTTTGGTGGATTAAGTTGCAATTATTTGGGATTTGGGTTGCAATGAGTGGGACTGAACTTGGAGCAGTTTCCCATGTCACTAAAAGTGAGCAGAAAGTGCATGACTTGTCAAATGAGCCAGGCCAATCTGTTTAGGAAAGTTTCTAAAACTTGTCAACTAAGATCTGCTTGCAGTACAAAAGAAGGGCCAGGCTGTGACCCTGGAAAAGTCTGTTTGACCTGATTTCTGGGGCAAGTGAAAATACAGTGAGCACTGTCTCTGTCCCTCATCCCAGATGTACAAACAGGAACCTGAACTAGTCATCAGGATTAAGTTTTTCACCTCCAAGGCCATAGAATCACCACCTCTGTCATTGTTCTATGACAGATAACAGACCAGAGACACCACAGGTGGGAATAACTGCTGTAGTAGTTTTTAATTGACTTTTTGGTTTCTTCCATTCTGCAGACTGTCAGGAACTGTCAGATAAAGACAGTAAAAGTCACACATGCATCATGACAGCTCACCAGCTCTTCACCATCCAAAAAGCAGACAGAATTGCTGTGGTTCAGAGTGCAAAGTTGTGGAGCAAGAGAATCAGCAGCAGCTCTGGACTGAAAAAGGCACCTACTCTTCTCTGGTCAATGCTCAAAGTGGGACATGAAATGCACCAGAGCGGGCAGTACCAGCTGCTCAAGTGCAGCTACACAGCAGGTTCAGTCTTTTAGATAAAGACTGATAAGGATATTTCAATGTGGGTTTGGTACAATTCCATAAATAGTTTCCTAAAAACCCATAAGTAATAAATAACTGAGGTACACTTGCTTTAAGAACCCAACCCTCTTCCACCAGCACAAAATTCCTCAAATTAAAGAGTACAAAGCAGTCCTGAAAAAGCCTCACTGACAGCAAAGGACTGGGTGGAGAGCTCCAGGAACTGAGATCAGTTCTGCAGCACAGAGCATCTGTGCTCATGGAGAAGGGCACAAAAACAGGGAGGCTTTGAGGGCAGAGGCACTGGAGACAAAATGCTTTACACAACAAGGAAATTATTAACACATTCATGAATTCATGCATCCACAGCACATAACAAGCAGCTCTAACAACTCATAGAATTTAAATTTGTTCTCCCTGAATACTCTTCTGGCTTCAGTTTCTCTAGGCAAGGCTCAGACTGTGTCAGCTGAACAGGAAATTCTGGTTATGCTGGTGATTGAATGCCATTTTCTCAGTGATTCACTTTCTGAAAAAGTTGTCCTTTTTCTGTATTTCTGTCAGGATTTCTATGTTCCCACAAATCCTCAGAAAGGCAGGAGTAGGTGTATGAAAAATAAATGCAAATAAATGCAAAATTACACCCTTCATCAGACTTCAGGCTGTTTTGAATGAATGTTCAAAGCAAACTGTCTTTATCACAATTGCAACCAAGTTTACTAACCCAACTGAGAATAAAGAATAAAAATAATCATGCATAGCTCGATCCAAAATCCTAATCCATCTCACAGAAATCACAGCATCATAAAGACACAGGCTTCACTGCCCATGAGATTTCAGAAGGCCATTTACCTCTGAGAAAGAGGCTGGGCTATTTTAAGTATTGCAGAACAGCAATGAATTCTTTCTCTATGTGAGTTTCGGAAAATCTCAAACTATTAAACACTGAATGGTTGTAGATGTAATTGAGACAAGATGTACAGGTAGGTCAGTAAAGGCAAAGAAAACAAAGGCTGAAATGAGGAGACCATTTCTTGAGGCAACAAGACACAGTGTAACACGCTCTGGACTGCAGAGAAGTGTCAGGCATTGAGGGAGAAAATCAAAAGGGGAAGTGCTCTTGCTACTGTGGACAAAATATGTGCAACAGAGCTGCCAGAGGGCAAAGAGACTGGTTCCATGTTAGCTGAAAATGGAGTTGTTTCTGTAAAATAAATAATAGTATTTGATCTCTCTGAAACTTTAAAAGCCAGAGAAAAAACAATGGGTACTTTAGAATCTCTGTTTCAAATTCACCTGTCACCAGGATCACCTTTCTCTCACAGTGTTGCTACACTAAGTTAAACAGTCCAGCCATAAATTAATTAAGACAAGGTTGATTTTTGGAAAATTTTATTTCTATAACAGGAAAATACAAAGTTGCTCAGAGAAATCAAGTATTAAAATCCTGAGAACCGTATCAAACTGAATTCAGTGCTTACTTTTATTGTGCATTATTACTGTAAAGCAGCAGATATTCACAGTTCACTAGAGAATGAAAACTGAAAAATCTAAAACTCATGCTGCTTTCTGTCTTTATTACTGAGTGATTATTTTCCAAAATACTTCAAACTGTAGTGCTCTCATACTACAAATGTAGTAGGAACATCCCCATTCATGGATACAACATTTATTTGGTATAATCCTGATAGCAAAAAATGAAAGGTAACTTAAAAAATACCACATAACCTGATGGAGACATTCTGTTTCATTAACCACTCTGAATAGAAAGCACAGTCACAAAAGAGGATAGTGTGGTTACTTTTAAGTACACAGTTAAGTGCTCAACTGGCATAAACTCTATCAGTAGACTACAAACTATTCTACACGTGACTACTAAGGTCAYAAATACAGGTCTCCCATCAATTTTCCACTACAACATCCCATCCCTAAATATGTTTGCATTGTTGTGGCATATTAAAATATTGCATAATTCTAAACAGGTAAGGTACTACTGCTTGCATTGCTGTTGCAAATGGCTACATTATTCTTAAATGGGTATTGTTACCACAGTAAATCTCACAAAAATAGATATGTGTCACACAGATCATTAAATGTCTTGAATTTAACAGTACTCTTGAGTAGCATTTTGTTTTTAAGTACTACAGACAACTTGTGAGCTTGCAAAGCCTCTTACATCATTATCAAGCTTACAGCTGAGCTGTAAGTGTTAGCTGCAGCACATCATGGAAACACTGGAACAGAGTTCTGCACAGCACTTCTGCATCAGTCTCTGGACAGGATTTCCAAGAAGAAAAGGTAGTAACGATCCTAGCAATATAGAAAACAGTGAAGTCACTGTGCTTAATTGTCAAGGTCTAGGATAAAGTTACATAAATTGTCCTGAAATGTGGAATTACTGACATAAGTTCTGAAGTAAAACTTGTCACATAAACATACTGTCTCAACACTAAAAGAAGACTCAGATCTTTAGTGTCTTCAGTAAGCAATAATGCTGACAGATCTTGAAATCAGATACTTTGATTTAAATACCTGTTACTACATACACAGTGACACAACTTTTCTGCTTATATTTGAAAATGCTGTGAATTATATTTCTTCTTTTTCTGCAATTAGTTAAAGGTTTTAGGTACTTCTTTTCTATTTATCTAATAAAAGGTATATCTTGATCTAGTTCTACTTATTTAAAGAGAGCCATAGATCAAAGTATTAATGGCTTGTATTCTCAAACTGATCTGAATGGGCACACAACCCCTGCCTAGCTTTAGGAAGAAGTCATTTGAATTACACCTAAACTAGCAATTTATCTCTACACATTCTAACTAAACTAATTTTATATTTCATAAAAAAAGGAGTAATTTTTGTCCATAAGACCAGTTAAGGCAGAGTTTGATCTTTTCAAATAGTATGATTTTGGAGAAGTGAAGCCAAACGTTTTAGCCCCTCAAGGTGCGTGTCACTGCCAAGAATGATGGGCAGTATGCTCACCTGTCCTCTTATCTGCRCTAGCTCAGCCAAAAAACACCTTCCCATGTTACAAAATGATCCTTAAATGACAGCCTATTTTAAAGTTAACCAATTTAAAGTCCTTTTGTTGCTCCCTTCTTTCACCTTCCCTACTCTTTATTTCTGCTTGTTGTCAGTATCTTGGTACTCACTTGGCCTCCACCACTCGTTCTCCTCCCACATGTGCTTTCCCAGAATGCCAATGCCTCTATTGTCATGTACCTCACTTCTCCATCTCTTCTGACACATTAGGCTGTATTTCTTCAGTATTTTCCTTTCCTCATTCTAGCTGTTAGCTGCCTTTTCCTCTGTGACAAATGCAGAGCCATATTTGAAATGAAATTATATCCTTACCTGTCATCTCTAATTGAATAAAAAAAGCCATAGCCATGTTGTACCATAGGGACTGCAGATCCACTAAACCTAGTGTAGCCAGTCAGACTAGTTGAAAGGACAAAATTCCCACCTCCTCCACTGTGAAACAACACAAAACAAAAGCAGCGCTGTTGAAAGTCATTTAAAACAAAATGCGTTTTACAAAACAGTTATTTTGTTGCAGAGATCAAGACATCAGCACACACAAGGCCAGTGTAGCAAAGGCCTTGGTATCAAGGGATACAACTTGCCATGGACAAGAATATGAATTACCTGGCTGTGAAGGCCTTATCCCCATACAGGTCTGGCACTGGCAGTCCTTGCTCCTGTGCTATGAGAAGGAGACCCAGAAGATGACGATCAAAGCCTGTCAAATAAACGCAAATACTGAATCATTAACAGCAGCATTCCCAGTTTTTCTGCTTCTTCTGGTCTGGATAGCTGGGAGCTCAAATAGCAGCTGAAGGACAGATAAACAACAGTTTCATATTGTAGCATCCAAAAACATTCCCCACATTTGATCTAAGAGGTCTTCAACTTCAACTTGCAGCACTGAGCTCAAAAGCAAAATACTTCAGTAAGAGAAATGCAGCACAGTCCCTGCGGAAAACAAAACCCAAGAAAACTCCCTCTTCAGCCAAGGAGGAAGAGCACCTCGCAGTGGAAGCAACCCATGGGCAATTATGCCAACACAGTGGAAAGGCTTTCAGGGCCACGACTGCTCTGAATTGTGGTGACACACCATGGAGGCTGGAGAGAGAATGAAATTCATCAGGTTCATTTCCTGGCTACTCCTTCTCAYGCACAGAATAGTGTACAGCACTAGGACAGCTGGGTTAGAATCTCACCCTAATCTCTCCTTTTTCACTTTTCAGCCAAGCACATATTYGACTGGAAGGTACTCCAAAGTAATGATCAGCTGGGCAGAAAAACTGAATAAATATTCCAAGCAAACATATTTTTGGGGTACAAGGAGGGGTGCAAGGAGCAGATTTTAGTTCTTCTCCCCRAAATTAAAGTATAAAATGTTATGTGGTAGTTTTTATTCAGATTGAAAATAAGGAGGTAGAGAAAATGTACTAGCACACAATGATATTCCCTTTTCACCCACATGAAAAAGACCCGAAAATTTTGATCCCAGAGTACCTCTTCCATTTTCACAGTCTTTCCTCATTTTATTGTGTTTTGCAAATGCCTTATGCATCAGTTGTAGCCGTTGATAATTCTGTAAAGTAGGGCAGGATTAAAAAAAAAAAAAAAAAAAGAAAAGAAAAAGAAAAATCAATCCAAATGAGTAACACATCAGCAATCACAGACCAGCAGGTTTCCCCCTTTCATAGTTCCTAACAATTTTAGAGAGAAGAAAATGGATGAACTTGAAAGGTAMATAAGAACCTCTCCCAAACTCAAATTCCCTTTTCATGAAAATGTGCTTGTTTCTTTCCTCTACTCTCTTACTCAGATCACTTTTGAACTGAACAATAATCTAAACCTCATGCTCTTTCCCAAATAACCTGAACCAATGGAAAGGAACCAGTGTGAACTAGAGTGATCAACCCCAAAAACCATCTACAATACCATTTATTCAGAAGGACACTAGCTCCTACTAGGTGCATTCCCAGATTTTCTCTGCTGATTGCCAGTTCTCCCCAATATTAGAGTTTTTCCAAGTTTATATTAAAATTCATATATTAAAGTCAGAGACAATATAAATAACATGGTTTTTGTAAAGAAAGCCTTGAGAAACAGTCCAAGATCTTGAYTTCCAAGACCTTAGATCTTGATAGCTCTTTGACTTCTTAAGGACTATTTATCCTTTTATTCATCACACAAGAGGCTGCAGCAGAAAATGTGAAACAAGGACAGAAGTCACTTGATTTGGATAAAAATCAAGCTATCAAGATGACAAGGGGCAAAAGAAAATTTAAGACAAAAGGATTATTTCAAAGCATCTGACTTTAAGGCAATAAAAATTACATAAACACAGACTTTTAAGCACGTTCATTTCAATACTATTGAACAGGGCTTTTTAAGCTCCAGGAGTTAGTATTAAAAAAAGTATTTAAAAAAAAGTAGTATTAARTATTAAAAAAAAAGCCAAACAAAACAACAATAGGGAGATACTTGGAGTTGCTATTTAACATTACAAAGAAAAAAAAAGGCTACAGTTAGTGTACACAGAAAGTTACACACTAGTAGTAGTAGTAACCACAGAAGCCTGATAATTGGTTAGAAGGTAACTGAGAAGCAGGAAAATAATAGAAATCCATATTTGGAAAAGGAAAGCAGATTTGGAAGATGGCCAGAAAACTGAGTTTTAAAACTGCTGTACATGCCAAAAGAAGCCAGTGAAGACCAGGAAAATGTGCTCTTTAAGGCCAAAATTATTAATCACACATGCTTTCTGACAGCTGTCTTCCTCTATGTTTTTTAGATGCATTAATAATATAGAACCTTTGATTTTTCTAAAGATGTGTTGTCCTTTGTCAAAAACCTTCTCCTTGCTTAATTTCTCAGGCTCTGAGAAATGTACAGTGAGGGCAACAGAAAGAGCTTTAGTACAGCTCTTGCTTGGCAAGCAAGGCATGACCCGCTTTGCCAGCCAAGCACCAGAGGGCAGCTGCTGGGAAAAGAAAAGGTCTCTGGTTCAGCTACTCAGAGACAAACTCTGGAATACACCCCTGTGACCACTAGGATACAAACATCTTTCAATCTTGCTCTCAGGTGCAACTATTAGATAAACATTTCCTGATTTCACTTGAAAATTAAAACAACAGCACAACACAATACTTTGGCTCCAACCCAGGAACTGTTTGGGGTGTGAAATTAATGAGTGTGAATGTAACCTGAGACAGTTACATTCCTGAAACCAAAAGATAAATAGGACACAAAACCAAGCAAGCCCACACATGACAGCATGTCTCAGTCACAACGACCAGAATCGGAGTTCAAGCAACCTAACATTTAAAATTCGTCTCCCTGGAAAGGCCCCAGCTCCCATCAATGAGACAACACAAAAACGAGCTTGAGGTGGTTCAGATGACAGGCCCTCTAAATACAGAGTAATTAAAGTAGGATTTCAGTATTTACACTCTCAGAAGGATCCAGCATAGACTTGCACCATTCCACTGCTTCCACAGTGCAGGATCTTAYGGTCTCTGTGCGGCCATGATAGAATCGCCTGGTCATGGCAGTTTCGTAACAGCAGCCCGGACTAAGAACAAAAATTAGGGAAGAGTGTCTCATTAACTTTAAAAACTATTTGCTGTCTCAAGGGCTAAAGAAATCCTGCAAAAGATGTGCACATCAAGCTCGGTTACAAGTACCAGAAACCCACTAATTTTCTTTAAGTTATGTTTCTGAAAAAGAGCCACAAAGCAACTCTATGTGCTTTTATGGGACAGATGACTGAAAAAAGTACCAGTACTTTGCTCATACCTTGAAAAGACTGCATTGCCAYGGATATTTTCTGCAGACTACAGATCTACTAGCCTCTAGCAAAAACAGCTGACATTACACAAGCTTCAGTTTCACTGTGTACTTCCACCTACACCCTCTAAACCCTCATAAATTAAGACACACATTTGAAATAAGCAGTGTGTTCCAAAACATTTAGAGGGAAAGGTCAAAACCTTCTSTGCTGCATACTGACAGCCATCCAGCTTTTACATTGAGCAACTCCAGCTCTACTACAGTCTACCACTTCACATACAACCTACATGAAATATACTTGCATGTTTACAACAGACCAAGGCTATTTTAGTCAGATAATTAATGCCCTGATGTTCAGCAAACCAACCTTTTTTTTGATGAACTACATCTCACCAGTGACAAAACATCACACTCCTATGATGAAACCCTCCTCCTTCTGAAGCAAGTAATACTCTGCTGGTCAGTAATGACTTACACAAGCCAAACAGAAATTTGGAAATAACACCAATAACAAGAAGAATGACACCCTTTAATCAATAATACAAAATTAAATGTCACATCCAAAAATGCAGAGGCATCACTTGAAGAGTCACTACTATCTTCATCTCTATTATTCTGCCCAAACCTTCACACCCAATATTGCTGAAGAAAGTGAGACACTGAAGTTTGTGAGGCCTTTTACAGGCTTAGAGGACTAAGCCTGTAAAAGGCTTTTTTTTTACTGGTGGCTGTCACATGCTACAGATAAAACTCTCTTCTACATTTGAGCAACTATTTGACATTAGAGAATCCTGAGCCACTGTGCATTACCTGTTGGCAAAATWGTTTCCTTTGTATGGCCCAAGTTCAAGTTTTCACAGACTGAGTTCTACCACCAGTGGTAGAATAATATGTATTTGTACTATACCTATGGGCACAAGAACACAATGCTTCTGATGCAAGTATGGCTCTATGCTGTTACTGTTACTGTAAAAACCCCTTAGTTATTCATTGTTACATCCCCATGGCAAATTACATACTGGCATTGCAAAGCCACTGCACACCCCTACTCAAGAAACTAGTTTCTTTTCCTATGCTGGTATTTTCTTACCGTCCATGGCATTTGTAATAAGCAAGCTGAAGGGCAAGCTGCACAAATGTATCAGGATGAAGTTTCCTCTTTCTAATCAATGCTTTGCCAAAGGATGTGAAGGCATAAGACACCAGCTGCAAGTCAGATACCTGTCATACCAAAGGAGGAAAAACAACAGAAGTCAAGAAATATCACTACTTGGTCCACTGCAAATAAAACACACTCAACATAAATCACTGTGTAACAAATTTAACCATGGTGTTAAATTCATCAATTAATCAGGAACATATTCATTACTGTTCTCCAGCATGAAAAAAGACTAACCAAAAACATGTAAATAGAATGAAAAAAAAAGTATCAGTAACAACTGAGAGAACCAGGAGTAAATCTCACCTTCTTGTAATACAATTCTTTAGTAAGTCCGATTTCATTCATAATTTTTGAATCCACTGTGAATACAAGTTCCTCTGGCCATGGAATATCTCTCACATTATCTGATCCCTGGRAAGATGAAGACAGAAAGATGCAAAACCAGAAAATGTTATCCATAAGAAAAGACACGTTAACTGATAAGCTTTAAAGTTTATAAAAGATAGATACCTTCCATTTTCCCTCATTTTCAATAATCTTCTTATCAGTATAAGATAACATGGAAATTAAAGCCATGGCATCAAGAGGAGAATGCTAGAATCAGATAAGAGAAGATATTACATTTCTTTGCATAACAACAAGAAGATCAAACCCTTCTGCTTTTTTCCCTATCCTGCTCTTTTTCCTGCTGACCAACAGCTTTACTSTGCAGTGTTGGACTTCTTTTATAGTTCTGCAATAAATACAGAAGTATTTTAAGTCCACCCACCATTTTAACTGCTCTGCAGCTGAACAGGGAGGTACAAYGTACTACTGCCATGAAAAGGCAGATTTAAGGAAAAATAGAAGCCCTTCTGGCCATGCAATGAGTTTAAAATAACATAGTTTAAAAAACACAGCTGTTCAAATGGATACATAGAACAAAGAGTTAATTTAAAGCCTTCTTGTGTACTGTATTTTTTTACTTTGGAACTTGTCATTAAATACTTTCAGAAATAAGATTATGACTTCAGATCCTGTTGTTAATTCAAGTAAGGTGTAATAGTAAACACCATGAGAAAGCGAAGAACATGAAGAAAGCAGACTGCTTTTGGAAACTTACCAGACCAGGTGCCAGGTAAACAAGGCTACTAAACACATTAACACCTAAAATAATACTCTGAAGGGGAAAATTCAGTAATTAATACTCAGAAGATGGAAAAAAATTTAACTTACATCACAGAATGCACTACAGGTTCCATTGGAAAAGAATATGCTGTTGTAGGATTTATCTCCCCAGCGCACAGTCGGATCACCTGCTAGCCCCAGCCTTGTAAGCTAAAGCAGAAGAAACATACTGTGAAGTCTAAAAAACACCAAGAACACTGCCAGTCTTTGTAAGCTAAACCTAGAACTACATTAAGATGGCAAGACCTCCCTGACAGATGACATTTTCATCCAGTTCAAGATGAAACATGATTATAGGGCCAAGTTATTAATTAGAAGGTTGATAAAAAGTTAATGACCCTGAAGGACAGAGGGCTAAAATGTTAYGAAGGCAGATTTCAGCCATTCTCACTTCCAATGGCCTAACAATTAAAACTATTTAAGTTTTCCTATGGATCAAAAAACCACATTTTTTGCATATTTATTTGCTTCATTTTTACTGTTCTGAAAGAGCAAGAGGTGCTACTTCTGTATATATGCAGGAGAAAATGTTATGGAAAGACGATCAGATATGAATCAAAAACTCTTAGCTACCTCAGAGTAGTCCTCTGGAGTTGCATGAGGATTACAATCATCAAGACCAACCACAAACAAACTTCTCTGAATTGTTTCCAGAAAAGTTAAGTTCTTTGGATCAAGATGAATCAAATATTCCCGTAACTAGAAGACATAAAAAAAAGCTAAGTGAAATAATGTTTTTCCAGTGATCACAATGCTTTCCCCAGGAACCAGCTGCTGAAGTATTCCTACCTCTGCCCATTTGGTCCTTTCGTTGCTTGTTAGGGCTGCCAGTCCTGGCCCATCTGGTTCACTGTAGCATCTCTCCTGTATATACCTAAGTTGCCTTTAAGAAGATTTCAAAAACTGAAGTTAACAACAGCTGGAGAGAAGGTAAAAGTCTCTCTCTCTTTTTTGCAAAGCTGGAATTTTGGTTCAACATTCACAAGCCAGTGTGACTTTTCAGGAAGCACGAATCAGCTCCCCCAGTGGAGCCCTGCTCAGGCTTCAGTCACTCAGCACCTACGAGSCCAGTACAAACACACAGACAATCATAGTGCTAAAGCATTATTACGTGCTTAATTTAAAACTAGATTTAAGATTTCAACAGTGCAGGCTGAGACCTTTCAGAGCAGAAGACATCTGCCACACTGCAGCTTTACAGCTTCTACAGCAGTTAATCACATACAGGGCAAACCTTCCCCTCAAGATAAACCTTCAAGCAGAACACTTGCTACAGTACATCCTGAATGGAGATTCTGAACTATACAAGAGCAATTCTCTTCCTACCTCTTCCTTTATAAGAACAATTAACAGAGGGGTAAATCTTAGTTTGAAAATTCAGTTTTCCACATGCTGTTCTCCATGTTAAAGAAACTCCATAAATTACAGGCACTTAATCTGACTTGTTCTTTTTTCTAGCACTCTTGCCTATTAAATATCACTACTGATCACTAGTTACATAGTATCAAAAATGTAAGACACCAATTATGACCTTACAAAAATAAAGCCAAACAAAAAGAGCCCCCCAAAACCAAACTCAACCTGCCCTTCCTATAGACAATAGATTCAGAGGATTTTGTCTGTATTCCAAGTGTTCATTTCTTTGTTACTGGCTTGACTTAACAGGTGCAACTACAAAAATTAGAAATGCACATGTTAAAATATTAAGTATTAATCTACCAGACTATTTTTAAAAAGTGATTTTTAGTTTCTGTAACTAGGTTTGTCTTACCTGAGGAATTTGGCCATTCATTTTTTTGCCAGTTTTAATTATAAGCCTTCTGTTGTGCACTATAAGCAGCACTTAGACAATTGCATTAAGTTATTCTCTGGCAAAATTAACAACCCTTTTTTAGCAAGGAGATGCATATAGATACCAAATCAGTCACAACAGACTTATGCTGAAACTATGTCTGTATCTAACAGAAGAGTTCAACATATGAGAGTGCTTCAACTTTGATAGTGATTAAGTTGCAATGTGGATTGTACCTGGAAGGAATGAAGATAGCTGTAATCCTACTAATTCCATGTAAAGAAACCATAAAAAGTGGTATTTCATACTGAAGTATCTTTTTTCAGCCYTTTTGTATAATATATTACAAAAGTACATGGAAAGAAATTGCCATCCATTGAAGGATTTACTTAAATCTCAATCTTTCAGTTAAAGGAGAAGCTGTAGCCTCTCTTACACCTAAATCTTTGAGGTCAAGGGAATAGAAAAAAAAATCCTCTTTCGTATATAGCTTAAATAAGACAGTTCATTTAAAATAAGCAGTTTGAAAACCTGAAAATCTCTGGAGGAGTCAGCATGCTGCCTTCATGCATAGCATCAAATGCAAATACTCGACCTCGACACAGGACTATCAAGTGAGATGGACATTCACCTTCAGCCTCTGAAATGAAAAACAGGAATAAGTGAAAATCCAACCTTGGGGATAAAGTGACAGATACAGAAAAAACTAAGCAAGTCCTACAGACTTTTTTATTCAATTCTGCAAACTTGAAGACATTTTAAAAACCAACAGAAGTCCCACATAACTTTCACTGTTAGAAACTGCTTCAAGTAATTGTCATTATCTAGCAGCAAATGTCATTTATTTGTGTCTCTTGTGGGCAGGAACTCCCTCTGCTGAAATAAGTGTTCTTTGCTGAATCCACACATAACACACAGAATTTGTCCTTCATAATTCTTAATGCTGGCATGTTTATTACAGGCATCAGGCTGGTTATACACAATTTGAAGAAGAGCTCTCTTTTACTCCAATTTGATAAGGACTAAATATTGGACTAAAAAGGGCATTTGTAGATGAAACACCTTCTTTGCTTCATAATACAAACACTCTACAATCAGTAGCTGATTTAGTGCTCAAGAAAGCAAGAATTTTATGGTTAAACTGACCACTCCTTTAGCATATTAATAAAAATAATTTTCTTGTATTAATCCCCAATTTTCATTTGTTTACCAGTTTTAAAATAATTGCTGAGAGAGTCTCTGGTAAGCCCAGGAATTTTGCAAGTGCAGAAGAGCATTCGAAATTGGTTCATGTCCAGAACAGTATTCCCAGATCTCTCTATGGCAACCTTCTCTCTGTAGTAACAAACACAGCAACATTAAGTAAGAGACATTAAAATGATGGAATTAAATCAAGGTAAGACAAACCTGGCTATTACAGCAAAGAATGCATGCCCATGGAGATGAACACACACATGCAATTAAGGGATAGAGAGACCATCAATATTTAGGATCAGTAATTTTTTCTTAAAGTCTTACGCTCGTAGTAGATCCCAGTATTTCAGATTGTGCCATATATTTATACATGCTCTGTCTATCTGAGTGCCCTCTTTGGGTGGCCAGTAGTGTTCAATATAGGAACCAGGGCCTCCCATATTGGAGTGGATTTGTGTTGAGATGCGAAGATCAAGATAAGCCACATTCAGCCACCAGTCCTCCAGCTGAAAAGAAAAATGTTTAACATCAGAACTTATTGTTATTCACTAATTCTTTAATAATTACATGACTGTTCAACTGCCTGCTTTTTAACTTTTTTATTTTAATATATGCATAGTAGGTCCTAAATAACACAAGGCAGGACAGTGGTTCAAAACTAACTGATGAAGATAATGACACATTTAGCTCTTCTGCTTTCAAGCTTGAAATAAAATTCAATGCTGCTTAAGAATATTAAACTGTAAATTATGGTGTTTCTTCCCTGATACTCATAATCTTAGACTCTTGCAGACTTCAGTTGTGGCTGCTGTGAATATCACAGACTACTCCATGAAGAATAGAAGGAAACTAGACTTGTGTTGAGAAGGGATCTGAGAGAGAYAGTTTGTAATGCACATTTTCTGCCACCATCTGAAAATCCTCACTCTGGAGTGTGTCTTATTAGAATTTAAAAAGCCCTCATGAATTCCATTTGGTAAGGACCTTCCTTGTATCTCTTTCTCTGTTGAAAGACAACTTTAAAATGCTATCACATAGTTTTCTTCTGGGAAGAAAAAGAAAGAAACCAACTCTGAATTCCAGGATTGGTTTTGTTGGGTTTTTGTGGTTTTGGTTTTTTGGTGGGGTTTTTTTGGTGTTTTTGTTTGGTGGTTTTTTTGGGGTTTTTTTTTGTTTGTTTTGTTTTGTTCTTTTGTTTTGTTTGTTTGGGGGTTTTTTGTTGTTGTTTTTTCCCAGGGTGGAGAGAGAAGGGACAGATGTCATAGAAGGAGAGAATGACAGATAAAGCATCCAAAATCTGGTAAAAAATTTTAAATTTCAGTTAGTGAGCTCTCTTAATTACTCAGCTTTGAAAAAAACAAATGACACATATGTAAGTGAATATGAATGAGTTCACATCCACAGGTCAAGTGGCAGATGTAAGGAAGATCTGAAGATTTTAAAAAGTGAAATGATTCTTTGAGTTACATCCTGAATAACCAACTTTCCACAAGTTGAATTAAGATTTCTTACACTGAATTATGCTTTCTCACATATGTAAATACGCACCCAGTTCCTTCTCATTTTAGCTCTTTCCAGTAATTTCTGATGCAACTCTTTTCCAATGCCATTTTCAAATTTTTTAACTATATCCTCAGTTCTTTGATATTCTTCTTGATTAAGGAATGGCTTCACTGTAAAAAGAACATGTTTCTATTTTAAAGACAACTGAATACTAAGATTTATTCCAAGATTCAGATATTCACAGGCAAGGGAATGAATGAGAATTAATTTTTCTAAAACAGGTATTTGAAGGAAAAACCTTTTAAACATCTCGCAAAAGTCTGTAAATACATCAGTATGTTCTAATAAAACATAAATACATACTTTTAAATAAATACAGACGATAGCAGACTAAAGTAATTGCTGAAAACCTGAAATACCTAACAGATAACTAAATCAAATATAAATCTGTAAATACTATGGAGTTCTTCCAAGGAATTAAATTTACAGGAACTTTGTTTGTAAATTAACACGTCTGCCACCCTATTGCACCAACTACAAGCAACTTGTCTGCATTTTCAAGTCCATTCATGGTCTACAAGCCACTTGCCCATCAATTCTCATTCACTGTCCCTGTGTTATATCCACCTTTGATTGACAGCAAATGCAGTTACTGGTAGACAGTTTTTGTGTTTTTAAATCCTTTTGGATTCCTCTCAGATCATGTGCATTATAGGCTGAAGTCCTCCATAAACATCTGCAAAACTAGTCATTATTTTAATCTAAACGCTCCTTAAAGACTTTTTACCATGAAATCTCTGGTCAGTAATGGGCACTGCTGATGTCATTTTCCATACAGGCACATCTCATCTTTTTCCTATATTCACCTATGTATAATGTATTTTCTGTTTTAGTTATACTTAGATTGTAAAGTCAGTGGGAAACAGAATGGAGGGTTGTGTGGGAGGTGTGTTTCTGGTGATTCAATGCCTATACAATGAGGTCCAAGTAATGTTTGAGGCTGCTGGACACTATCATTAGTTAATTTCTTGTTTGCCTTGCTACTGTTAACCCTGTAATTGACTTACAGCTGCTAAGAAACAAAGAAAGATACACAATTACGAAAATTTAAACAAGTATCTTCATCATCTCTCATCTATCTTTGCAAGCAACAGCTGAGTTTCAGCAGGGCAAGGTCTCAAATACTTAGTTAACCTAAGTATTAAATCGTAACTCCATCTTGCTGCAATCACACCTGCTTGCCTGCAATCACTGGTTTTCTATTCATCATAAATCTAGAGATCATCTTGTCCAACACTGCATCTCTGAAGGGTCAGTTGCAGCAAGTTGCTTAGGACTGTGTTGGGTTTTAAGTATCTCCAAGGATGAACACSCTACAACTGCCTGTTCACTGCTTGACCACGGCCGCAATAAGAGGAGTTTTCTTATGTTTAAAAAGAATTTCTTRTATYTCAGTTTGTGCCCATCACCTCTTATTCTGCCACTGGATACTACTATGATGTCTGGCTCCATCTTATTTACTGCTCCACAACAAGTAATCACACATATTGCAAAGATCTGAACAATCCTAGCTTTCTCCGTCTCTTCCCATATGTCACATAATCCAAGCCTTTAATCACTGTCACAGCCCCTCTCTGGGCTCATTTCAGTATGTCCCTCTCTCACTTGTATGGGGAGCTCAGAAACAGACACAGAACTGCAGATGTGTCCTCCCCAGCACTGAACCAAGGGAAAGGATCACTTCTCTGTACCTGCGGGCAATGTTCCTTCTACATAGCCCCAGAGACCACTGACATGCCTTGCTGCCAGGACACATGCTGGTTCATGCTCAACTTTTCATGCCTACCAGACCCCAGGGGTTCTTCTGCATTCAGGCACTACGCCCCAGCTTGTGCTGCTGCGGCAAGTTATTCTCTCCTGGGTGAATGACTTGGCATTTCCCTGTATTTGTTGAGCTTCAGGAGGCTCCTTTTAGTCTGTTCCTCCAGCCAATCAAGCTCCCTCTGATGGCATAACAACCATCTGGTGTATTAGCTACTTCTTCCAGCTTTGGAAGCTCCCAAACTCAGACTACAGAGTGTCCCATCATGCATGTCCCTTCACCACCAATGACCATATTAAGAATTATTGGACCCCTGGTGTACTCCATCAGAGACTGGCCTACAGCTGGCATATGTGCTGCTGACCACAGACCTTTGAGCCCATCAGACAATACAGTTTCCAGTCCATCTGTCTGTCCTGTACCTAGTCCATACTTTATTAGTTCCTCTATGAAGATTTTTTAAAAATATTTTTATATGCCAGAAGCCTTACTAAAGTCAATATAAACAATATCCACTCTTTTTCCTTTATTCAACGAGACAGTCACCATAAAAAGTCATCATTAAAAGCTACCATGTTGGTCAAGCAAAATTTCCTCTTCAGAAACCCATGCTGCCCATTCCCAATCACCTTCTTGTCCTTCATAAGCACAGAAATGGTTTCATGATTATTTGCCAGGGATTTCCAGGAATTAAAGTAAGATTAATCAGTCTTGTCCTTCCTGAGGACAACACTATCATCTGCTTGCTTTCTTTCCTCAGGAACCTTCACCAGTAATCATGATCTTTCAAAGATTATCAGAAGTGGCCTTTCAAAGACAGACCAGCTCTCTCAGACTCATGGGCACATCTCAACAGGACCCACATCATTTTTCATGTCCAATCTGTTCAGTGCTGATCCTCTTCTATCAAGGGGAAGTCAACCTCACTCCTCTGCAAAATAATTCCATTTTAATCCTAATTATATAAGGCATTTCAGTATTTTGCACTACCTGTCCTAAAATGAAAGATAAGGATCCATTTTCAGATACATCCTGGTCTCCTTATGGTATTCCACAACAATAATGCCAAGTCCTAGTGATATTTTTTTTTATTCCACAGGACAAACATTATTATTACCTACAAATGTGGTTTTAAAAACATTTTGACAACCTCAGGCAGCAAGACAGAACATCTACTTTCAGGTCTTGCCATACAATGCTTGTGTTTAAATTGCATTGGGGCCTCCAAAAATTCCAATACAACACCATCACAACTGGAAAGGTACCAGCATTCCCCTTACACCTCTACCACAGATGATCAGCTAGGGACATTCACCTAGTACCTAGACATCTAGATGCAGCCTGAATTGCACACCATCCGCTGTGAACACAAATGAAGAAAGAAATAACAGCAACAGAGCCATTCACTTTTACCCTTTTGCAGATTACAGTTTTCACCCTGAAGTTGAAAGCCTTCCTTGACTGAGGGTAGTCCAACACTCAGGCTTCCCAGAAAATGACCTTATTATCACATACTATTGAAAGAGAGGATGATTACCCTCTGTTATTCAGGTTATAAAGTCATTACAGAGCAATATTCAACAAAAAATGAAAACCAGGCGAAATTATTTGGTTCTGGTCTCAATTCACRGAATCATTTAGGCTAGAAAAGATCTGCCATTAATATAGTTGAACCTTAAAGGGGTGACTAAGATTGCAAGGGGACTGGAATGCACAATGAGATGAGGCTGAGAATTGTGTTTGTTTAGCTTATGAAGAGAATGCAAAGGGAAGATGTGGCTGCCCTCTTCAACCGAATGGAAAGTCCTGGTGAGGATAAAGCATAGTTCTTYTCAGAGATGGAAAGAATTAGGATAAGAGAAAATGGAATAAAGGTGGAACACAGAAAATTTCTCACATGGAAAATGTGAAGTTTTGGGGGTTTTTTGGTCATTGCTGGTTTTTTTGGTTTATTGTTTTTCTTCCACCTCCCACAATCATGAGGGTGATCAAACACCAGACAGGTTACAATGAAACAGAGTCTCCACCCTTGTAAGTAAACAAAACCTGACTAAGCAGGGCCTGACCAACATGCTGTAGTTGGACCAGCTTTGAACAGAAATTTGGTCCAGATGAACTCTTACCAATCTGCATGATTCACAGRGTGTCTTTCCATTTAAAAACTATTTAATCAGATGTAGAAGCAGCACTGTTAAGGAGCAGAACTTGGCCTCTTTCTCACCAGAGTTCAGTGAAACTTCTCTTGCATTTCTTCAGCCCACAGACTTGTCTTTCTTTCTGATTAGGGGATCAGCTCTGCCCATGAACAAGAAGAATCCCATGAAAGACACCTTCAGTTGCATAGTTAAGGAATCTTCTGGGAAGCTGGAAGTTTGAGTTCTTATACTTTCATGTTGAGTCTATTTTTCTGAATCTCATCCTCTGGGCTGGAAGCCTCAGTAACATGGCAATGGGCACCTTCTCTGCTCAAGGCTAACTTTCAAAACAGGGTTACTCCTCAAAAGGCAGCAACTGTAAAGCCTTAAATAAGGCATTCTGACACATACTTTGTCCAGCTTTTCTAGTTAGCTGGCTCTAAATAGGTAAGTGCTTTACTAGCAGGCACCCTGACTAATGTCAATGGCCCAGAATCCTCCTCCAACCAAAGAAACAAGGTTTCCCAGGACTAATTTGAAGCCTCTATGAAGAATCATTTGGAGGTTCTGAATTGTTCTACTGAAGCACTTCCTTTCCTCCACTCACATTTACAGACTAAAATAACAAGCTTAAGCAAAGAAATTCAGAGCTATGTCTAGAACTGTGCCCTGCCCTTTGACTTATATATATTTGTACAAGGGAAGACTGGAAAATGCTGGGCTAACTTTTCTGCACCACCAGTGAGACTAAAGAAGAGCAACAGTGATCAAAATTATGGAACGATTTTGTACATGGAACAGTAAGCAGCAAGTAACTTCAGCATGAAAAAGAAAGGGACATGCGATAAGGTTATTTATGARAACAAATCAGAATCAGAAAACAAGGGCAAGCAAATTCACAATCAGATCTTCTCACTCCATGAGACAGTTATTTATTAACCTGGAGAGACAGATGGRTTTACAAAACTAAACAGCAATTTTGTTATTGCAGGTTCTACTCTTGCAGCACAACCTTAGTTAATCTGCATTACAGCAAAAAGACAGTGCATTCTTTTAGACACACATACACACACAACACTTTTGCTCAAAACCTACCACTTTAACATTCCCCATCATAAAACAATTATGTAAAGAACACCAAAGCAGGCCATTTCCAGTACTCAGAATAAATAGGAACTCAAGAGTAAGCTTCAGGAATTCTATCTTGGGAAAGGGAAAATTTGGTGTAGTATGCTTCTGCTAAGGAGAGAACTCCAAATCTTACTTTGTTAGCAATTGTGTAATACCTGTAAGATGGTAAGATACAAAGTAGATGTTCCAGAAAAAACTCCATGTCTCAGAGTTCTGAAAATTATTGAAGAAATAGAGAAAAATAATCTCAAAATACTTCATAACGCATTTTTGCCATTCCCAATACATAATAAAGAATTAACCAGTCATTTCTTCTTTATAAAAAAAACTAGATACATGTGCATGGATGTTCTCAAAACTTTTCTGTGATGTTCTTTAGGTTAGTCAACACGTCAAGGCAAAAAGCATCCAAGCTAAATTATGTGAAAATGCTCACCACTGCTTTTGCCTATGACTGTATAGTTAATAAGTGTTCTTATTCACCAATATTCAGTATGAAAAGTTTTAAATAACTCTTCTTTTAAAAAGATCCTGAGCAAACAGTTATAAACAAGCAGTTATGCAAACCAAACTTTTTAAGWGAAGCATCTTTCACCAGACCAGCTTTTATTTTTTTTTGAGAAGAAAAAAAAAGTCAAAAAATCCACTCTCAAACCAAAAAGTTAACCAAGTGCCAAATTCCCTTGAAGAAAGGTAATTAGGGATAAATAAGAAACTTTTACTCAAGTTTCTCTGGGTACTGCATTTYCAGTTTTGAGCCTGAAAGAGATCCTTTTGGCACACTAAGCTCGTCTGTATCCCACGCCCCAATTACAGTACAAGCTGTGTCTACAATCACTTAGCAAACATCTTCAGATTAGCCTGGTTACAACAGCACATGACACACTACCATTACAACATTAAGTCATTACCTGCATCGAGATATTTACTCAAAGATTCATCAAGAGGAGGTACTGGCAGGGAAGGCAGAGAATCTTGGTACTGAAACGTTCGCTCCTCTGAGGATTCAAGCAGTTGCTTTTCCATGTTGCAGATCTGCAGCACAACCCAACAGGCTATTCACGAAGCCCACGTTCGATGACGAATCTCCCCACACTGTTCTCTCCCTCGCTCCGGCCTCCTGCCATTTACAAGAAAAAAGAYATCAGGAAACGTTCCCCGACAAAGCATGGGCCGAGGGTTTCTTGCTGGCTCGCAGCCACGAGMGGCACACACACAGCAGGGGGAACGATGATCAGGCTGCTATTGATGCTTGTCCCCAGCATGTCGCGATTAACCAGTTCGGAGACTGTCGCTGTCTTTCCCAAGGATCAGCCAGTCAGGCCTGGGACTGACACTAGAGGATATCTGGGGAAGGGGAATCACCCCCAGCCCGGCTGGCGGCCCCTCCTCGCCCGCCCGCAGACCCTCCACAAGGTCGCCGCCCGAGCCCCGGGCGTGCCCTGGCCCAAGCGCTGCCCGAGGCAAGCCGGGCCGAGCCGAGCCGAGCCGAGCCGAACTGAGCGCGAGGCCCGCGACACCACAGCAGAGTTTACAGCGGCTCAGGGCCCACATCGAGGAAAGCCCGGGAGAGCCCCAGGCGGATGGGGCCTGGGTGCAAGGACAGAGCCGAGCCGAGCCGAGCCCACCCCTCTGCCCCGCGCACCCCCGAGGAACGAGACCGGCGAGCACCACCGGTCCCGGATCCCTGCCCACCTCCCCGGCCGCCGCCTTTGCCTCTGTCCCACTTCCCAGCGGGTCCGGAAGCCGCGCGGGGCGGGGCGGCCGCGGAGGCGGGAGGGGAGCGGCCTCGCCGTCCCGGGCGCTCCGGGAGCCGGCGGTGGAGTTAAAAGGGCAGCGTGAAGTGGGGCGGAGGTGCTGATGCCCTCGGGTTCGGCAGAGAGACCCGGGCTAATCGGAGGGCTGGGCGGTCGCCACTATGTGAAGCTTTGTAAGGGCAAGTGCCGGTCTGCGCCKGGGCGAGGGTAACGCTGGACGTACGTACAGGCTGGAGACCTCATTTCCATCCACCTGGGGTTCCTGGTTGATGGATAGTTGGATATAAATCAGCAGTGCCCTGGCAGGCAGGCAGGCGGGCCCGCCGTGTCCTGGGGAGCATCAGGCCCAGCATCGCCAGCCAGGCAAGGGCAGGATTGTCCCTCCGCACTGGGGCGGCCTCACCTCCAGTGCTGGGGGCAGTTCTAGGTGCTACAATACGAAAAAGACATTAAACTATGAGAGAGCTTCCAAAGGAAGCTATGAAAATAGTGAAGGGTCTAGAGGGGAAGCCACATGAGGAGTGGCTGAGGTCACTTGGTCTGTTCAGCCTGGGGGAGACCGAGGGGAGACCTCACTGCAGTTACAACTTCATCATGAGGGGAAGCAGAGRGGCAGACACCGATCTCTGTGGTGCACAGTGACAGGAAACAAGGAAATGGCCTGAGGTTGTGTCAGGAGAGGTTTAGGCTGGATATTAGGCAAAGGTTTCTACCCAGAGAGTGAYTGGACACTGGAGCATGTTCCGAGAAACCTGGTCACAGCACCAAGCCTGCCAGAATTCAATAAGCATTCGGAAGATGCTCTCAGGCATGTGGTGTGATTCCTGGAATGTCCTGCACAGGGTAAGAAGTTGGACTTCAGTGATCCTTAGAACTCAGTATCTGTGACATGGGGAGAAAGAGCACCTGGGGCTGCACTGGAGGCAGGGGCTCTTCACAGCTGCTGTCCCTCATGGGCTGTGCCCTTAACTCCTGCGGTGTCCTTAGCAGAACTGAGACCAGATGCAAGCCCTGGCTGGCCCAGGGGACTCTTCATCCAGGGTAAGTGGCCCAACTGTTTCGTGGGTGGGCAGTGGCACAGGATCTGCAAGAGTGTTTCTGTGGAGCACATCTGGGCTGATGGGTTTCTGTGCCACCTGTTAAAATGTTATGTGGGACGTGACTTGCAGTTCCACAGGAGTCAGTAGGTATAAGCAGTAGCCAGAGCGATTAGGTGGCATTTGGAGCAGTCCACATGCTGGAGCAAACATTTCACCCCATGGTGAAGCACCACTTGTATTGGGGAGGGCATGTGATGCCCAGTGTAGTACACAAGCCCTACAAGGAACAACTGGGGGGCCTAGGGTTGTTTAGCCTGGAGGAGACTCAAAGGTGACCTTATCACTCTCAACAACTTCCTGAAAGGTGGTTGTGGTCAGGTGGGGGTCAGTGTCTTTCTCCAGGCAATGACTGACACAGCCACAGGATGCTGTCTTAAGCTGCACCAAGGGAAATACAGGTTGGATATTAGGAAAAGGTTTTATACAGAAAGGATGATAAAGTATTGGAATGGTTTGTCTGGAGAGATGGTGGAGTTGTCATCTCTGGATGTGCTTAAAAAAAGACTGGATGTGGCACTTGGAGCCATGGTTTAGTTAAGATGTTAGGGCTGGGTTGGACTCAATGATCTCAAAGGTCTCTTCCAACCTAGTGATTATGTGACTTCTTTCCTCTTTGCATCTGCAGAGGTGGCACCTTCTGTTTGTTTTTGTTACTCTCTGTCTTTGCTGCCAGAATGGCTTCCCATTACCCACTGTTGTGGTTTAACTCCAGCCAGCAACCAAGCCCTATGCAACAACTGCTCACTCACTCGCCTACCTGTGGGATCAGGGAGAGGATCAGATGAGTAAAAGTTGGAAATTTCATGGGTTGGGAAAGCAAAAGCTGCACAGAAAAGCAAATCAAAACAATGAATTAATTTGTTATTTCCCATGGTGTTCAGCCATCCCAAGGAAAGTAGAGCTCTGTCACCTGTAACAACTGCTTGGGAAGACAAACATCCATCACTTAAAATGTCCCCCCATTCCACCTTATTCCCTCCACTTTATATACTGACCTCTTCCTGAAGTCTGTAGTGCTGCAAGGGGTTGTTTTGATCCAAGAGTAAGACTCAGCACTTGGTCTTCTTGAATCTCATACCATTGACCTTGAGCCATCCATCCACCCAGTCCAGATCCCTCTCCAGAGCCTTCCTGACACACATCAACCTCCCACCCAACTCAGTGTTGTCTGAGAATTTACCAAGGGGTGCACTCAATCTCCTCATCCAGATTATCAATACAGATACTGAACAGCAGGTTGCAATCTCCCAGTTCATTTTTTCCATTGAGATTGTAATTATCTTTCCACATTGATGCCTTTCCTCTTGATTGTTGAGCTACTTACCTAGCACCATCCTGTTATCATTATAATGCAAAGGTTCCATATTGCTAGAGTTTCATACCTCCTTGACGTTTCTYGCAGGCAGCTCCTCTAGGCACTGACTCTTCCTTGTCCTCACAACAGCCAACTGACTCCAGTTCCCYRCAACCAACCAATCCACTCTTTTACAACACTCTTCTTATTGGTTGCAGGTGTGGCCTGTTAAAATCAGGCCTGCTCCTAGTTCTTAATAATTGGCTCAGCTGCAATTCTAATTTAGGGGGTAAGATTACATTCTGTACCACCTTCATTTACCCATACTGTACCCCCTTACACCATTCCTCTGTGTGTGCTTTTCTCTCCAGTTTTATCTCTTTTACCTTTCACAATTCAGCTCTATGGACTGCTTTAGAGCTCCTCCTCTCAATTGAACAATGTCCTCAAACATCTGAGCAAAGGTTAGGTGGTTGTACCATAGCAGAACTAGGATGACAGCAGCAGCAGTAGAAAAGGAGGAGACATTATACTGCTCCTTGTGTTTGTTTTTGAAACATCCACATGGTCTGTGTATTTGGCAGTTTCAAYGCCCTGGAAGGTCCAAGTAGTAAAGTGCATGTTGTGTGACTTTAATATTTATTTCAATAATTTTGCATTAGGGACACTTTGAGCTTATCAGATGCAAGTGTTCTACAAATAAGTTTCTCTGTAATAATGTTCTAGATTTTTTTTCAAGAAGTAAAGGGATGAGTAAACAGCTTTCTGGAGGACATGATTTCAGTTGGTAATGACAGAATGTTTTTTTCATCAGCAGCTTTTAGATGGTTACAATGAAATTAACCAATTTCAAATATAGTGTGCTAAAAATGTAGCCTTGAGAGATATATTATTGGGAAAAATATGACTAATAAGATGGGTATGCTCCATACTTTTTTGCCATTAATTTATAGCATCTAGATATAAAGACAAAGGATTTCCTGAAGTCTTTATTTTTCAAGAAGCAAACACCAGTATTTTTTTGAACTCAGGAAATACTGAGCTCCCACTTTTTTTTTTCCCTGTGGTTTATGCATTTTGCTGTCTCTTAAATGGAAGATCACACCACTGCTTTTGCTGAGTAAGAAAACTTTCAGGGATATAAATCCGCAAACTTCAAAAATATGTAATAAATATTATAGTGTATGTAACAGATGTGTTTTCTCTCTAACTGGACACCTCTTTTCATAAACCTGTAATTTTCCAGAAAGTTAAAATGCCTACTCTGAAAAACATATTTTTAAACTTTTTAAAAGGATTATTTGAATAATGAATGTAGCCAAATGTGTGATACAGTAATATGTAAAGTACTGATACAGATGCAGAAGTAAAAAATTTCAACTGTCACAATGTTTAGAACACTGAGACATTGGTGTCTATCATTTATACAAACTGTGTTCCTCTTGTGAAGATAAAATCAGTAGAGGATTACATTGCCGAACTTTCCTATAGCCTGACAGCTCTGTTATTACAGGATTGCAGATACCAAGTGGTCAATGCCCAGCTAGGTGTCTCAGATATAAGCCTAGCTGTAAGCAATCCAGCAGCTTTGATAACAGATTCCATACCCACCATGAAGCTGAGCATTTGACTCCCAGGCTCACTGTTCCACTTCTGTGCTTATTGCTGGGAGGTGAATGGAGTAGTTTAAATCTAAATTTTATGAGTAGACTTGGATCTACTTGCCACCTGGGAAAGAGTTGCTTTTTCCCTGGTTTCCAGAATCTGCAGACAAGGGCTTAACTCATGTGAGTGCAGATGACACAGGTCTGCTATTGTAGGGTTTGCAAGTTCCTGGATACCTGAGAGGCTTCTTAGGTCCTGGACTGCCCTACTGGCAAGTACCACACTCCTGCAGTTCACAAAGATGACTTCTATGGATTTTAAACTGTGTGCTATAGGATATATTTTCCTTGGGGAAATATCTTGCAGCCCTGTGCTGCAAGCACTTGGTGTTTCTTTACCTTTGGCTTTCTGTTCCCTGCAGGGTGGGGCTGTTGATCCACTTGTCCTAGCAGCTGGTCAGTGTGGAAGCAGTTTTGTTGTTGCTTGTGTTTTCAATTGTGCTTTTCAATTAATACTTGTCCACCTACTATAAGGTGATGCCATGACAATAAATAAAGCTCATGTAAAAAGTTTGTCATGCCCTGAAAGCCTCTCTAAAAAATATGTTTGAAAAAAAGTCCAGAATTTCTTTGGTAATGGACCACATCTGGGTCCATTTTTAATTCTGTTGTATTAGAAGGATATTGGAATATTGAAGTGAGCGTGGCACGGTCCCTTGTGATTGTGACTGGAGTGGGTGGTGTACAGGAGAGTCTGAGATAATTGGTTTTGTCTTAAGAGGGGAGTGCCAAATGAAGATGTCTTCACCTGCCTAACAGAAGGATGGGCAGAGCCAGGCTCTTGGCTGTACTCAGCAAAAAGAGAGAGGACTTCTCGATACAAAGGACAACAAGCACATAGATAGAAAAGTGTTCTCACTATGAGCCGTGATTGAACACTGGAACATGGTTACAAAGGGAGATTGTAGAGGCTCCATCCTTGGAGATACTCAACACCTAACAAGAGAAGATTTGAACTATGTGATCTCTAGAAGTCCCCTTCAGCCTAAGTTGTTCTGTGATTTAAATGATGGCTCTTTTAATCTTTTGTACAGCTCTCTATCAAACTAGAATTTTATTTTCAGCTTATTCGAAATGTGAAGAGAAAAGAGCCAGAAAATACTTTCTTAAAATTCAGTGGATTTGTGGATTTTCTTTTTCTTCACTGACTGAGCCATTTCTTTGTGGATAGTTCTAGAAAGAAACATTCTTTTCATTGTGAACACTCTAAAGTAGATTTCTCTGACACTGATTCATCAGATCACGCATCTAACAAAATTTATAGGGCATAAAATAAAAGTTTGTTTCTCTTGAAAAGCTTACAATCTAGGAAAATCCTGATTTTGCAGAAGAATTCTTATGTATCCTCTCTTTGTTATACTAGGTTCAAAGTTTGATCTCAGCTATAAGGCCAATAGGTGGAACTAGATGAAAATATAAAGACAGTTTGGAAATAATAAACAAGTTTTTAAAAATTGCTGTCTTGTCCTGTAAAAAATGAGAAAAAAAGGCATTTCCCTAACCAATGTGCTTAGATTTCAAAGAAATTGAGATTCAACTGTACTCCAAAGAAGATTATGTATTCATGTAATAGTTCTTTCTTGTTTGTGGTCTTTTTTTGTGAATGAAAATTAGATTGGCTGAATGTATCTTTCAAACCAGTAAGACAGACTCTGCAGGTTCTTTGTTTCAGAGAGAGTTGTAAAATAATCCTTAAAGGCAAATTGCTCCATTAGGTTAGCACAGATGTGTCATTTGCATCTAAACTTTGGGGCTGTATATGTAATATCAGCATGCACCTGTCCAGCTGGATGAAGTGTGTGAAAGCTTCCAAAAAGGTCATAAAAGGCTCCTTTCATTTTCAACAGGAGGATGGTGAGACTGATGTAGGTGAAAACTAAACTACAGGATTAGTTTACAGCTTGATAAACAATGTGCTCTTACTACATAGCTATGTGGTGCTAGTGCTGAGTAAAAGACTGGGGTAGAGCATCATGCTCCAAGAGGCCAGGAGGGGACAGACTGTCTCAGCAGCAGCACGATCAGACAGAGCTGGTGATGAGTCTGCATCTCAGTTACAGCTCTGACTTAGGTTACTCTCTGAGCCACTAAACCCAAAAAAGGGATTCATTGTTCATGCATCAGATGGTGGAGCTGTGCGACTCATTGCAAGAAGATGTCATGGATGCCAACTGTTCAAGGGGAGACTGGAAAAATGCATGAAAGAGTATTTAATAGATATTATATATATAAAGAAACTACATCCTACTGTGGCTTTGACATTTATTTTACCACTGTGATAAAGAGAACATTGAACTAGGTGGTCCTTATGTTTTCTAGGTTCTTCAGATGGATCTTTTATTTTTGTGTATATCCTAAAAGCCTATGTTTTTAAATGGTCTTCCTTAAATCCCTTAACAATTTATTTTGCTGCTTGTAATGTTTGCTGTGGTCAGTGACTGAGCAAATATTAACTAAGAGTATTGCTCAATACTATTCTACCATCATTTATAAAAGCAGAACTGTTTCACAGTGTTGCAGGAAGATTATTTCATATCTAGTAGATAGTTGTTGTAACACAAGCAGTTTTGACAACAGAGACTATTGCACCCTGTTGTTTCAATTTAGACTTAATTCACTCTAATTTTCCTATATTTGAAGAGTCTTGTTCTAGAATGATGGTGGGTTTTTTTGGTTGTTTTTATTTTGCTTTTCTTTAAGAAATGGAAAAGCTGGTTGCTTGTGTAAAAAAAAAGCCAGATGCTGTTTGTAGACTGATTTGCTTTCCATGGGCTAGAAGTGGAACTTCACAACTTGCTCAGCGGGGTAAACTCTTCAACGATTCAATTGAAGGTTAGTAATTTTGTAGTTGCAGTAGAAGTTAAGCAAATCTGAAATACTCATTAGCCAAAATTTTTAAATTGAATATAATAGCCTTGAAAGCACCACAATTTTTATCCAATGTGTCTTCTCCAGAAAGGAAGGAACTAGCATTCATTAGGAACTAGCATTTCCACTAGGATACATTTTCTGTACCACCTTGAATCAAATTATATTTGATTGGGTGAAAAATTATATCCTCAGAGCTACAATTCACAAGAGTATAGTATGCTTGACTGCTTCAGAAACTACTGGAATGATTCAGAAACAGAACTACACTGAATATTGTTGATAAGCCAGTCTTGAGCAAGGTTAACAGTGAAGATATGAGAACTATTTTTAATTTTGAGGGGCTACAGAGTATCTCTCATCAAGTGTTTGTACTTCTTGTATCAAAACTGAAATTTAATCTATGAATTTTATAACAGTGAAGTGACATTTAGTTACACTATGAAGTAATTCTCACTGCTCACAAGATATATCAGCACTAAAAAAATCCATTGCTTGACCTATTTGAGGAGGAACCAAGGCCATTTTCCAAACCTTCCACAAAGAAAAAAACAATTTCATATTCATGAGCATTGCCATTGCAGTTTTACCAGTCCTTTAAATGCAATTATACTTTCTGGTAAGCAGCTGTGTGTTGAATCTTCCTTGAAATCAGGGGAAAAAACAAGAAAGATGAAAGAAAAAGGTTTTGTCCACTGGAACTACTTCCAAGAAAGTCACGAAGGAAATGGCCTGGGACCAACTGCTGATGCAGACTAATAAAGTCAGGGCACAGCATGTTCTTTCAGGGATGGTTTCTGCAGAAAGTATAGAAGCAAACTTTTCTGTACTGGTATCTATGGTACTAGGTTGTGGTTTAGTCTGTCTCTTCCAGAACAGTCTGTCTCTTTGTGTCTGACCCATTACTTCTACACAACTAGCAGTATGCATGATGTCAAGGGGATTTGAAAAAAAAATCAACATTTTTTTCTGATCTATTCATTCCTTACTTTCACTAAACAGTGAGAGGAAAATCCTCAATTTTGAAAGGAAAATGGTAAAAGCATGTAAATTTCCTTCTCTATGAATATAAATAACCATAAATGTAACTATAAATACAAATATCCACCAATTTGCACTATGATTCCACATTTTCCAATGCGCAGTGCTGAAGAGCTGACAAAGAAGAAAACAGGGATTGTACAACTCTAATATAGTTTCACTTACTAATGCTGCCCTTGAAAGGATATATTTTACACAACCCTCAAACTTACTGTTATCAAAGTTAATTAATTTGTGGTTGTTATTAAAACTTATAACAATAAAGTTGCTTTCAAATCTCAGCTGAAATCAGGATCTTGTGGATTCTGACGCAAGGCATTTAGCAATCAGATCAGCAGGAGGGGCAACATTTGAGACTAAAGGAAGGGTGGAAACCTAATCTCTTGCAGGATTAAATCACAGTAGCAGCAATAGCAAGCAAGTGCACAGGATCAACTCTAAGAAGGATTAATTAAAATAGTATGTATATTCTGCCGAATAATAAAAAACTTAATTAAAATTATTTGACTGTATCTATTTGAAATAGCTATAATTCTTTTTCCCTCCCTTCTTTCACCGCTTCTGCAGTGTTCTGTATAAGGCTTCCTGGAAGAGAAACTCATCTTGAAGAGCCTTTTGCAAAAGACAAGACAAGTGTAGTTAATGAAATTACAAGTGTTTTGTTAAAAGAATTGAAAGAAAAACCATTTGCATTTTTGGTCACAGGTAAAAATATATACATTTTTAGATACCCTGGTGAAAGAGCTTCTATTGCTGAGCTCTAGGAGTAGAGAGTTACTTGTTTTTATTTGCAAAACCTTTAGGAAAAATGTGCTTCTGCAAGGATGTTCTGTCAAGTTATCCTAAAACATGCAGTTGCTCTCAAAGACTCTGGTTATTTATTTATACTTTCAGGTGCAACATCTGAGCATGTGTTTCCAATCAATCATAATTGCATTTATTGTTAATATTTGTGCCAGTACTTGATCTATATGAATGCAGGGGGTGAACCATTCATGAAACACAGATTTTAAAGACTGTTGAGTCCCAAGTATTCAAAATAACTGTTCTTATTGAAAATTAAGGAGACCAATAAAGAGAATATGAAAAGGCCTTATTTGCAAAATTAGACTGTGTAGGAATATACTTTATGTCAATAAACTAATATAATTATAATCTGCATGTCATATACCATTTCAGCAATTGTTCAAGATAGCACTGAAAWTAAAATTATGTTTATATTTTCCAGGTTTTATGTACATTTTACTTACTTTGCTTTAATTTCTTGTTTTGCTGCAGATTTGGAACTTACATGAGTTTTGCCGTTGCACTTCATCTGAAAAAAAGTACGGACTGGAGCCAGTCCATCTTTTCATGTCAGCAGCACGTGCCCCAAATGTAAGCTACAGAATCATTAACATGAAACAGAACCATAAATTAGCTACTAAGAATAATATTTTACAGTATGGTATGCAGAGTAGTTTTAATAAAAAAGAATAAATCAGCATTTCTTCAGAATCTATGAAGTGGAAARTGTTCTAAAGTTGATGCAGAATACGTAATATTCACTGCTGCTAACCTTAGCCTTGGGAGAACAATCTCCTTAAACTAATGCTGGAACTAATTAATGCTTAAGCTAACTAATCCTTAAACAAAACTTTTTTGAATATTCTGTTACTTAGTATGGCCATTGGCTTAACACTCAAAAGTAATCAAACCAAAACTCTAAGTGGTCCTCCTTACTGTGTAATGTGTGAAGTGACTGTCTTTACCAAGTCTTTCATAAATCTGCTGTATCAGCCCTCAATACATTTGTCCATTTTTTGTTCTCTCTCTTCATTCTTTGTAGGATTTTAATCAGTTTTTTCTGAGGTTCTGCTGGTTCTGCTAGTCTTTCTCAGAAAAACAGTAATGAAGTGGCATTTTTCCAGTCCATTTTCCCTGTCCTCAGTTAGCCTTTGCTATTTCTGTTCTCAGTTTTTAAGGCTTCATTTTCTTCATACTCAGTCTTGAGTATGAGCTAGTGATTCATGGAAGCAATTTTTATTCCCACAAATTTCCATAATCAGTTGGTCTCTTCAGTCCTACATTAGCCAGGTTTATGTCCAGTGCTAGGTTTTTCTTTCTCTTAGATTATTTTACTAATTATTGTATTTCAATAGTAAGAGTCAAGCTTGAACAAAATAATATTAACAGTTATTTGTCTTATTTGAAACTTATTTGTATAAGTTTCAGAAGTACAGAGTACTTGGCTCACTCACAGTTTGTAATTTCAGTAAGCACAGTCTACTAACCTTTCCATGAAGTGTTCTCTGTGAATGTTAAACAAATCAGCCATCATATTCTGGAGATGGAAAATTATTGTACTTTTTATTAAAATAATTTTAATGAAAAAGTTATTCAAAGTATATTACAAACGACATCTGATCTGCTTTGTTTGGTACTGACACTCTGCAGCATATCTTGCTGTCAAAAGCATAGTGCTACCTGATGGACACAATGACCTTCTTGCAATTATGGAGATTCTAGGAGGAAATTTTGAAGTTACACATGATAAAGATCTTTGGAGAGATATGGCGCTTACTTTCAAAGAAGACATCGGACTTTTTCAGACGTGTTCGTAAGTTTACAACTTTGTATTACTTCTGTATTTGTATTTTACATTTTTACTTCTGTCTGATCATGTTGTTTTTTCTTTCTTAATAACTTGTTCTCATTTCTGTTATAAAAAGAATATGAAACAGTAAACATTTGAGTGCTTTTCTATTTGCTTTCTGGTATTTAAGTCCTAGATGAAACACTGCTTACTGCAGCAACTGCAACTGTTACTGCAGTAATGAACTTGTCATGGAAGAATTACAGTTTTACCTACCATCTAAAGTTAGCAGCTACTAAAAGGGAAAATTCTTGTGTCTTTCATTGTTCTCTGAGGTTAACAACCTCAGCTCATCATGCTTCAGGAACACTGCATTCAGCCTCCAGATCCAAGGTCCTCTAGCCTAACAAGAAAAAAGAATCCCTGTGTTCTGGGCACCCAGAGAGCAACTGGCTTCCTGTGTCCTAACTGCTGTTCCCACTGGACATTACATGACAGCTCATGTAGACAAGTGGTTAAGGCTTCTTACCTTGGCAAACACAAGGACACTCTTGGATGTGGGACCCATTTTGGTCTTAGGAATCTGACACTGAAAGATGCTGAAATGTTAGAACTTGTATAGAAGTAGGTAACATCATTATTTATTGTAGGTGAGAATTTTTATTGCAGGTTGAAGCTCCTTTTTTCCCCTAACTATTGGGTCATTCTTTCCTTACAATTTTACATCTAATTTAAGTAGGGTAAGGAGCTAAGAAACTTCCAGAGTATTTTCTTCTCCTGATGTTCTTTATAATCTAACTCCTGAAATTTGTTACATTTTAGAGAAGAACAAAAAACCTTTTTTGTATGTGGAAGCAAATTTCAAATATACATGTCTTATGGAATGTTTTATGACTACTTTTATGTTCACAGATTTCAGAAGACAGAAATTAATAACCCCTTCTCCTGTGATATTACTTACTTTTGTGGGTCTGATGATAAAATATATATGATGCAAAAGGTACTTTGCTTAAATGGTTTTCCTCTTATACTTAYGCATTTTCTTATTGTATTACACCCTTTAATTAGAGTTTTCTAGAGTCTACCTCCTTCTTAAAGGAAACAAATCAACAGAGCAGTTTCAATATATGAACCAAAAAGTTGATATGGGATTTAAAATAATTATTAAATTATAGCTTTGAAGTAGTTATATAAAATGATGACAACAGTTGACATTTCTCTGACACTTTAAATATCTTTTGTAGGTTGTTAACGAGTTGAGATACTTCCTTTGAGCTTCCTGGAGATCACCTTTATCTGCTGAAGCCCTCTAATGAAAGCTTCTTGATAAAACACATGACAAGAAGCATAGAAAATGGTCTATGAGTATTTCTCTCAATTTTAATAGCAGAATGTGTAAGGTTAGTCCACAGAAATTTGTAATAAATCACTTCTTTCTCTACATTGCAGTTATGCCTCAAAGTTGTTCTGTTCCTCTGTAACTCTTTATAAGGGGGTGTTTTCCTAATGTTTTGAAAACAAACATTGGCTTTGGGTCTTAAAAAAGGCTTCATCTTTTCCTTCTTCTCTTACATGTGTACAAACTCTTCACTTTATTCCATAACCCTGTTTGCAAAAAAATTATGTCTATGTTATTTTACTGTTAGAACTTCTGTTTGTCTGCTCCTGTCAAAATGCTAAATATAATTTATTACCCACAAAAATCCATAATTCTCACAGAAAGCTTCATTTATTCAGTTCAAATTTATTTAGATTAATATACAAACTAAAAAATAGATTATATATGTAAGTACCTTTTACAGTTAAACAGCTTATGCTTAAAAGATATTAGTGTCAGACCTCACTGAGGAGTTAGTTTTTCTCAACAGAGTTAGTTCATTAGCTACTGAAAAGTTAAGTATTAGTGGGAATTATTTTGAATATTCTAGATCCCGTATTTTTCTACCATTGCTCTTGCTTTAGAGATATAGGCATTCATGGCATCCTCCTTTGATAAACCTGCAGAGGAAAGTAGGAGTCATTAGCTTTCTCATTTGTCATCCTATAAACTTGACTACAGGATGTAAGTTTAATTGGTGTAACACCTTTTTTCAGGTTCCATGCCTCCCATTTGGCTTTGCCTTTCAAATCTAGCATTCCTGGACATTCTGTCAAAATAAATGCATAGCTTTGGTTATCATGCAGATTTACATCACATTAGATTGATTTTATCAAGATATGTGAGTAAATGTGAAGTATATATAGTAATACCAATATTAATATCTCCAACAGTAGCCTGTTTGTAGAATCCATATAGTTCCTTCAGTTCTTCATCAGTTGGTCTTGTTTTTAATTTTTTTACATCTTCTGCAGCACCATCGAAGTCAGCCTGATGAAAGAACAGAAAGGGTTCTCCTCTCAAGGGGTGTTTTTAAAACATGAGTTATAAGACACACAGTAGTATCATTAGATATTCTCAATGACTCACTTGAGTTTAGAAATCGGACAAGGCTTCTTCTCATGAAAGAAGCTTTATAAATGTGTACATTGTTAGAAAGGGATATAGGGTTGTATGGTTGATAGGGGCAGCCTCCACAATTTATGTGATGTATATGTCTTTTACAGTCACACTGCAGGTATGAAGCCATTCACTGAACTTTATATCCCACAGTAATCTCTGAATTGTTTTGACCCTGCCTACACTGTGTTGGCTCAATTGGTGGAGCTCAAATCCCCTCTGAGTGGTACTGCCCAATTCACCCTGCATTTCCTCTGATCTGCTGGCAGGGAAGTAGGTGATCAACAGCTGGCACAGAGGTACCTCATGGAGATGAGCTACTGCAGGACCACCTTCCACAGCCATCTCTGAAACACAGGAGAGCACCAGAGTAAAGTGTAAATTTACTCCTTTCATCACTGTGAATGAAACACATCAACCTGAGGCTGTAGCCATTCTTGCTATAAAGGAGGTCKCAGGCTAAGGTTTGGAGTTCTGTTTCATGCCCAGAAGACTTCAGAGAGAGACAGATTTTGTATAGTGACTACAGACCCATCAGGTTACTACACTACTCTAATGAAGACTGATACAAGCACTTTAACACGCTATCTGCTGGTTCAACAATTATTTTAGCTTTTGAGTTGGATCTGCATTTACAGAAGCACAGTATCTCCTGCACAAATACTTAAAATGTACAAAACGAGGATATTGGTTTTGCATGGCCTGGTTTTTGGTAGTTGGGGCTGGGGGTTGGCTACAAGGGTGGCTTCCATAAGAAGCTGCCAGAAGCTTCCAACATGTCTGGCAGAGCCAATTCCTGTCGGCTCCAAAGATGGATGTGCTGCTGGGCAAGGCCACGCCGATTAGAAATGGTGGCAACACCTCTGTGGTAACAGATTTAAGAAGGAAAATAAACAAGAAGTGGTTGTCCAGTTGTAACTACGGCCAGAGAAGAGCAGAGTGAGACCGTGAGAGGAGCAGCCCTGCAGACACCGAGGGCAGCGCAGAAGGGGCAGGAGCTGCTCCAGGCGCTGGGGCCGAGATTCCCCTCAGGCCGTGGGGCAGCCAGGGGGCAGCAGCTGTGCCCCTGCAGCCCATGGAGGCCATGGGGATGCAGGGATCCACCACAGCCCGTGCAGGAGCCCCAGGCCGGAGCACGTGGGTGCCTGGGAGGAGACTGTGATCCTGTGGACACCCCTGAGAGGGGCCCTGCTCCCAGGCTGGAGCAGCCTGTCCTTGAATTGGGATGGACTCACACTGCAGCAGTCTGGGGAGACTGTTCCCATGGGATGGACTCACACTGCAGCAGTCTGAGGAGACTGCTCCCCATGGGATGGACTCACACTGCAGCAGTCTGGGGAGACTGTTCCCATGGGATGGACTCACACTGCAGCAGTCTGAGGAGACTGCTCCCCATGGGATGGACTCACACTGCAGCAGTCTGGGGAGACTGTTCCCATGGGATGGACTCACACTGCAGCAGACACAGGGAGCTGCTGCTCGTGAGATGAGCTCACATTGGAGAGGTTCACAGAGAACTGTCTCCTGTGCCACCCCTCAGTGCAGCAGGGGAAGGACTCCTCTCCTTGAGCAGCAGAAGCCATGGGTGATGAACTGACCACAACCCCCATTCCCTGTCCCCTTGCACTGCTGGGGTAGGGGGTAGAGCTGAGAAGGGAGGAAGGTGTTTATAAGGGCTTATTTTACTTCTCATTATCCTGTTTTGATTTTGTTATAAATAAATTCACTTTATGTCTCTAAGTTGAGCCTGTTTTGCCCTCAATGGTATTTGATGAGCAATCTCTCTCCTGGTTCTTTTCTCAACTCATGAACCGTTTGTTAAAACATTTTCTCTCCTCTGTCCAGCTGCAAAAGAGTGAGTGGCTTTGGTGGGTACCTGGCATCTGGCCAGCATCAACACACTACTTCAGCTTAAAAGTTTGTGTAAAAGTCAGTAATGATTTGAGCATGCATACTGTGGCTCTGTTTACATCACTGAGATCCTGGCATTACCTCAGAAGTCTGCACTGTGCTTCTTTGTACCACCTTTCCTTTTGGTTACAGAAAAGATTTGATTTTTTTTTTTAAAGAAAACCTAATGCATGTTTATCTCCTTAATTGATGCCTTTCTCTTTGGCAAGTGACTGTGCTGGGTGGGTCAGGTGATGGAAATAAGCAAATATTTCCAAATGAGAGCTAGGTTCACTACAGCATTCTGTATTTAAACAGAGAGAAAGTACAAGAGAAAGGTTATTTCTTTTTTTTTTTTTTAATGTAAGAGGGAAAAATGAGTAGTAATTTAATTAGAGAGTGATATTCAAACATCTTTCCTTACAGAAAGGCCCCTCCGTGGAATCATGAAACTATATATTCACTGACCTAAGGACACACCAGCTGGTGGCTGCATTAAAGGCAGGAGCAGCAGGTAAAACAGGATAAGGACAGGTAGCTGAGTGCATTGCAGCTTCCTGCACTGAAACTTGGCCACTCTACCACCAAGTGAGTCACCTCTGCCTCCCGAGATGGAATTCACTTTTTATTTAGTTTGGCTAATGAGATTTGCCAGATACAAACTTCTGAGGAATTTCTGATTTTTTGCAAATTTTGAATTGCTGTGTGGAACCCACAAAGGGAAAGCACAAGCCTTCTAAGAACAGAAGTGCTCGCCACAGGAGGATGTACATCTGGAACAGCAGTGTTGCAACAATGAACAGCAGGCAGAGATGTGCATTTAAAAGGAATGTTTAAAAAAAAACATGATGTGTGATTAAAAAGGAATTCCAACTCCCTGCAAAACAGCAATTAAATCTTGAATATTCTTTAAACTGCACCTGTAAATTCACAGAACATTAGATGGAAAGGATTCGTGATGACAACACACACCTCTAGGTCTGTCAGTTCATAGCACCCTTGAAGTGAAATGAAAGGAAAAGACCAAAATCCTGCAGCAATGCAGATGCTTTTTAACAACTAATCTTTCAACTCAGTGAGAAACTTAATACTTGCATAAATGACAAGCAGAAGTGTCTGGGAGATTCCCACCAAGGCCTCSCAGAACCAAATGCCCAGTAGTGGAGGGAGGAGTACAGAGAAGAATTGGTGTGCTAAAATTGAACATGACTGTTTTAAGTTTCAGAAATGTTGCTGTTCTATTTTGAATATAGCAATTCTTCTGAGAATTAGGCAGATTCCAATTGCCATTTGTCTTCTTAAAGATCTGACACTTGGTCATTCAATAAAGTATATGATTTGGCAGTTTCTGCACTAAATTCTAGATTAAATTAATTCCAAATTATATTTTTAATTCTAGAACTTTATGTACTGAAACATGTAATTACTTATGTAGTTTTAATAAAAATAATTCTTAATGTTACTCAAATGCAACTATACCATAGAACTGCAGAAAAACATGAAGCTTTAAGTCCAACTTTTTGTGTCTGATTTCTTTTAAGAACACTGTAGATTTATTTTTTTTACCAACCAAGCATTTGAGAGTGCTGCAAAAAAAATACAGGATTTTTCTAGAATAAAAAATCAAAAGGCTCAGAATACATTCATATGTTATGTATATATGTTACTTGTGATTTAGATAAACCAAAATTGTGTGCTCTAGACTACATATAAAAGCTGAATCAATAATGTTGAAATAGCCTTACAGTATCCCTTCTCAGTTTTTTTTTTTTTGTAATATTAATATTTACTTTCATGAAAGTCTTGAAATTTTAATTTTTCTTCTTATGCTGTATTGTCTCTTGGTCTCTTCCTGCACAGCAACTGTACCTGGATTTGCTACGATCACCTGAAATGCTTCAACAAGTTCAGTTGTCAAGCTCATTTTTAATTTTTCACCAAAAATTGCTGAGGCCCATAGTAAGTAAGTAAGTAAATAACACAATTCTGCTTCCTTTCAGCAGCAAACCCAGAATGGTGAACCCATGTGTTTGAGGCCAGGAAGTCACACCAGCACAGGCAGAGAATTCAGGGTTTGGGACAGAAGCACCTTGCCCTGTGTCTTAGGCATAGCATGAGTGCCTTCAGCCTGGGAGCAGGGAGGGGACAGACACACTGCCACAGGCAGGAGTCTGAACTCACAGTCCCTGTRAGACTGCTCATAGAGCTTTATTTGACAGTCAGGTGCCTTATCTTTCCATGAAAACAGGCCTGTTCCACTTTGTGCTCACCTCGGGGAAGAGGCAGGGACATGGGGATTGCAGGGGAGCTCACATGCTCTGAATTGACATCCCAGCCTGCCCCCGAGTCACTCTGGCCGTGCCTCGCCGCTGTGCAGTGCTCCAGGCACTGCAGCTTTAGCATATGAGGGCGTTTTGTACTGAGGTAGCACGGCAAGTCCAATGACACAAAAACTCCTATGCACTAACAAGTGTTTTTAGTAGATGTACAGCATTTCTAATGGAGAAGCATTTAATGAGGGGAAACAAAATTAGCAATGCAAACTACCTTACCAAGGAATTAAAAATAGTGGTTCAAAGAAACTGGAACTGTACATATTTGACGCTCCTCAAAGCAAAGCATTTAAAGTCACACCATTGGTAGAGATGTATAAAAGGGATGGACATTCACTTATGAAAATAAATCTGATGACCTACTGCTCAAGGGTTTCTTTACAATTTTATTAAAATAAATATTTCATTATTAATCCAAATATCAGAAATGTGACATTCTTGACTATAACTATGACTGACTCCTCCATCACAGACGTCTCTTAATATTATCCAAATTTGCATAGAGGTGAAAACAATAGTAGAACTCTGTTAATTGTAAGATTTAAAATTTGTATCAATAATAAACCATAACTAGGTTGCCACGTTGTTTAAAATTTAAATAAGTTACTACTGCATGTGAGCTTGTGCCAGCACTGACCTACAAGGACCATTCAAATCTGTGGAAATCTTTCACAAGTCTGGAATTGTTTTCTGATCTAAACTTCTATCCTGGTTTTGTCTGGGGTATAGGTAATTTTCTCCCTAGTACCTGGTACAGTGCAGTGTTTTGGATGCAGGATGAGAATAATGCTGATAACACACTGATGTTTTAGTTGCTGCTGAGTAGTGCTTGCACTGAGCCAAGGACTTTTCAGTGTCTCCTTCTCTGAATATGAGGAGCTGCACAAGAATCTGGGGAAGGGGGGGAACACCTCTGGGACAGCTGAACAAACTGGTCAAAGGGATATTCCACACCATAGAACATCCATGCCCAGTGTAGAAACTGGAAGGAAGTGGCCAAGAGGGACTGATTGCTGCTCAGGGATGGCCTAAGCCTTGGTCAGTGGGTAGTGAGCAATCATATTGTGCATCACGTGCATCTCCTGGGTTTAACTGCACATGTGCTCTCTCTCTCTCTCATTACTATTATCACAGTATTATATTTTACTTATTTTAAAAATCATTAAACTATTCTTATCTCAGCCTATGAGTTTTTGCTTCCTCCCCCTTGTCCTCACTGCCAATTCTCCTCCCCATCCCACTGTAGGTGAAGTGGGTGAGCAAGTGACTGCACAGTACTTATTTGCTGGGTAGTGTTAAACCATGACAACTTCACAGTAAGAATGAACCAGAAGCCCTGTTCAATTGTACAAGACAAAAGATAAAAAGTTAAGGAAACCATTAAGTTAATAAACTTATTTTCCTATAATTTTATTCTATTTGCATCTAGAGGCGAGTATCACAAGATAGTTTAAAGATTTGCAAAGGCATATCTTACAGAGCAAGAAAGGTGCAGAAATTAAATCTAAATACTAAACCTTTTGGTCTTTATCCTCCTCTAGCCAATCATTCTACACAGATTGTTGCTTAGGATTTGCCTGCTTACACAACATGCTTATGAGCAGCCTGTAAAAATATAATTTTCTGTTAATCATGTGCAGATAAAATTCCCTTTAACTCCTCAAATAAAAAGCATAAAAATATATACAGACATAAACATATACATGTGCCTTAAACATAAAAGCACAAATTATCAGACCATTATCAGACACTGTCTTTTTGTGAAGAAAAAAGCTTGAATGAATTTTTCATTACAGCAGAATATTTTACCAGTTTGCAAAACTTAAAAATAGTTTACAGCCTCACTAAAGAGAACATTATTTTATTAGTTTGTCCTCATTCACAAACAGCTAGATTCAGTAAATTTAYGGATATAGTTGGTAACTGTCAACCAAACCAATGGGGACAAACAAGCTCTATAATGTCTAATGCAGAATGCATATGGCATCTTAAAATTTCAACCACTGATTTTTATGTTTAAGTGTAACTCTATGCAGCTATGGAACAGCATATCATACTGCCTTCAGCTCTTATAATAATTTATGGCTCATTGCTTAAATCATCAGGATAATAAATTCACTTGCTAGATTGAGTTTAAGGCAGAATAAAACAAGCTGTAATTTCAGTAATTATTAATTATCCAAAGGTGGCGTTGTGTTTGGGATTTGGCAATTTTGACCCACTAAAGAAAAAGATTTCTTCTTAGCTGTAACACAGCACAATGAAACCTCTGTGCTATTCAGCATAATTGCAGCTCAGAAGAAAATTGCTAAGCTGCTGGCAATGCACTCCCTGCATCTAGGTCAGAGCATTGTGCTGCTCACTCTTTGCAAAATGCACACTAAGCTGAGGCAGACATAATGAGACAGGGATAGAAGAGCTTGCAAATCTTGAAAGTGAAAGGGATAATAGGAAAGCCTAAAGAAGAAAATCAGCTTAATCTATCAGGACATGGCCAAGACAAGGGAAGTATTCACAGTTTCCCACAAAGGTAGGAGGCTAAAAGCCAGCAATGAAGATAATTTCCTCAACAGCTATTTAAAGCTACAATCAGAGAGTACATAAAAAGAAGCTCTCTGTCTAGCTAGAAGGTAAGTAGAAGCTCGCCTACCAAAACAAAAACCTATCAAAATGTAGCAGTCCAAAGATGCATACACCCTAAAAAATCTGCACAACTTCTTTAAAAATTATTTATGCTTCCCAAATGCACATATGGCACTGTCTCAGAAGTTTCCCTCCTCCTTTAACAGCTCCAAGCAACCAGCTAGATCCTAAAAACATAAGTATGTACCTGCCTTTCCATGTCTAACTCAGTCCTAGCAAACTCAGATGCACACCTGCAGAAACATAATTCATGCATACTCTGAACAGGTAAAATTACATGACCCATGGAAAAAAAATCCAAAATATTACATGACCCATGAAACAGTTCATATTAATCAGCTTGCTTCTCATCCTCCACTTGTGAAAAGTAATGCACTATTTAACCTCCAAGGGTTCAGGCAGATTTCCCTTGCCACAAGGCAACCTTGATTCTGCAGTAAAAATCCTTATGCGGAAGAAACACCACAGTCTCCAGCACGGCATCACACAGACGCACAGTGCATCCCTCTCCTCGCCTCTGTCTCCCCAGATGCAGAACTGCGTACCTGAAGAGTCATGATGCTGCGGGGATGCGCAGGGAACCGCCTCGCTCCTTCTCCTTCTGGCGGGGACGCGGCACGTCTGCCAGTCGGCTGCGGCGGCGCTGGGACGGTGCCCGTGACCTSAGCCCGGCAGCACACGGGGACTCGCTGCCGCCGCGACAAGCGGGACCAGCGCCGGGAAGGGGCGGTGGGCAGGGAGCGCTAAGCCCCCCGTGGTTTCCGCTGAAAGCCGGAGCTCCAGCCACACCGCTGAGGATTAGGCCGCCAGGCTGAGAGCAGTGATACAGAAAGATTCCCAAGCCGTTTGTTTGACAAAGGAATTTCTTGAGTGATTTGAACTTCAAGCAGTCCAGTTATTGGAACTGTTCCTTCTGCCGCAGTGCCGGCCCATGTCCACGTCCAGCCAAGCTGGGACCTCGCACCCTTCAGCTGCAGCTCTGAACAACACGAGGGTCATCTCAAGGATACCTCACACAAGTGGCTACATGCACAAAATACACTGTGACTGCTGGTTTTTAATTTGGCCTACTAAGTACAGAATAAAAAGAATATTAAATTAATTGATMAACTACCCTACAAGTGTAACCACTGAAGAAAAAAAATCCATCCCTCTTGTATTAATGAATTATTTATATTCATGCCTCTATACACTTATATATGTGAAAAATGCATATTTTATGATTGGCATTTTGCAAATATTAAAGTGAGTATTATATATGTTGTGTTAGAAAGTAATGCTGTATTAATTATCTTAATTAGTGTGTTAAATACAGTTTTAGGTTATAAAAAATGGTAAAATAGAAAAGATGGGATACTTTTAGTAGGATATTTTTTTAAGGAAAAGACTTGCAGTGAGACAGCAGCCAGAAGACACCTAAATCCTTCAGASAAAAAGAATTTATTGCCCTCTTATCAGAAGAAACGAACTTCTTCCCGTCTCGAAGGCGCTGTTAGGATTCAGAAGAAGTTGATGATGACCAGACAGAATCCTGTATTTGAATGGAATTCATGTATCATGCATGAAGTGTATGAATATGCAACAAACTATTGTTTTTAAGGGTTAATCCTCTGTTAACGGGTGTCCTTTTTCAGGCTCGTGCTACCCAGAAAAAGGTACCTGGACGTCTGTAACTCTTTGGTTCTATTGTCTCATATTGTCCTAATTCAAATTGTCCAAATTATTATTGCTCTAATTGTATTACTATTTTTATAACCATTTAAAAATTTTTTTAAAAACAAGTGATTGGCGTTTTTCACATGTACATAATTCCCTAAGCATAGTTTGATCTATGTAGGTACTTCTGTATTTTTTAACCCACTAACTTCCATAAAACCATACCAAAAAAGTAATTTGAGGGGAAACAAGTCCAGATTAAATTAAATCAGGAATTAACAAGGAAACAATCAAAGTAAATGTAAGTAAATAGGAGATTAAAAAAAAATTGAAACATTTCTGTAGTACCGGTGCCCTAGCAAAGAAGCTCTGCTCTTTCAGAGCCAAAAAGCTGTGCTTAACCATGCTGTGCACTACAGTCAATGCGGAAAATTAACGCACTTGTGAAGATTTGTTAAAAGCTGAGGGCAGATTGCGGGAAATACTCAATGGAACCAGTCCTCACCTGTCACCTTGGTCACAGCTCACAATGTCCATGCACAGCACGGCGCACACTGCACTGCAGCGAGGGACTCCCTGTGGCTGTGTAGCCCCTATGAAGCACCTGGTGACCGGGCCCTGACTGCGCTAGCTGACATGGGACTAAGCAGGTCTGCCATCGCCTATGGGTCGGTTTTCGGGAGCGCTCGAGCCCTGAGAGCGCCAGTAGTGAGCCTACGGTGAGACTGGCCAAGGSCAGGCCCCGGGCACCAGCGCTTTATGGCTGCTGTGCACTAACGCTATAGCCGCTTGGCCACGCGGCCTTGAGCGCGGCGCCGAGAACCGCCACAGCGCGACCCGAGCTCCTCCTGCTCGGCCCGCTCCGGACACCGCCCCGCCGCGGAGAGGCAACCCCGCCGCGGCCGGGGGCGGAGCGGGACCGGGGGCAGGGCGGGACCGGGGGCAGGGCAGGGCCGGGGGCGGAGCGGAGCCGGGCCGATTCCTGCGGCGTGTTCCCGGAGCGCGGGACAGCCGAGGTAAGGCCGGCTTTGCGCCGACGGGGGCGGGGTAGCTGCGGCCTGGGCCCCGCGGTCGGGCAGCCGGAGGCCGCTCCGCTCCCCGCGCCTGGGCCGGCCCGCAGTGCTTGGCGGCTGAGGGGCGGCGGCCCGGGGAGAGCGTGCTGCGGTCCGGGGAGAGCGTGCTCCGGTCTCGGCGGAGCCCCCGCCGCASAGGGAGCCGGCGGTGTGCTGGGCCGTGCTTAGCCCGCGTTTCGGGGTTGCCGGGAGCCGGAGGAGCCCCCGGAGCGCCCTGCGGCGGAAGCGCTGCGGAGGTTCCTGGCGGAGCGGGCGGTGTCTCTGCCATCTCCCTTCCGCCGGAAGCGAGGGCGTCGCGACCGCGGTGCGAGGCGGAGGMGGTGTGTTTGTTTGTTCACTCGTTGATCTGTTTCCTTACTCCTGCACGCTTGTTTTCCTCGGGAGTGCTCATTTTGAAAAGAAAAATGTCATCTTTGAACTGCGAACACGTTCTATGTTTTTTTTTCTTGTACGTGTCTGTTGCTCATTTTGCTTGCCAAAGGTTATCAGAACATCCCTAATTGAAAGCTTTTAAAAGCGATAACCCAGAGCTCATTTTTTTTAATCACAAGCTTCCATTTCAACTCAGTCACACGTAAGAATTCTTATGGTCATTCCCATTTCTTAGTTGTGTTCACTTTTTGGTTGTTGCTACTGTGATGGTAAGCAAAACGGATAACTGCATGAAAGCTCCRTGAAGGATTAATAGGTTAAGTCGGCACATCTTTATTCTTACATCCAGATACAATCATTCTGGATGCTTGGGAGCTGAGGAGAATGCCAGCCCTGTCCCTCCTGCTGGTTTCTCCAGTTTCCACTGTTGGAAGCAGATAACTGGATTGGATGGACCATCACTGACATGGCCCAGGGCATTCCATAGATTCTTCTGAGAGTACTCAAGAGTGCCCCAGTGGGGTTTTTTTGTATTTTTGAATTGGGGGCTTTGCAATTTACCAGGGACTGTTAACAGGCTTGACTTCATGTCTTCACTGCTACACTGGACTGGATCAATCAGAGCAAGAACAATTACACTTTCTCCGCTCCTGTTCAGATTTTCTCACCCCTGAAGGCAATGTCCAGGTGACACAAAAGACACCTTCTGAACTTTTGGAGGCATGTAGGGGATTGCCTTCCTTCCCTGAAAGCATAAACTGTTAGAAGAGTCTACAAGTTTTTATCATACCTTCCAAATACAGAAAAACACAAAGGCATGGACTAAAGATTGAAAAAACAGATTGACAGAATTCCTAAATAAATTCAGGAACTTGTTTCATGTTGTATTTGCCTTTTATCCCTTCCTATGTCACAGCATGGTGGGGCGATGCAGCTGTACAATAGTGAAAATTGAGTGGTCCTTCAACCTGTGATTCTGGGTATAGGTGGTTGTTTGGTTGGGCTTGTGTTTCTTTTACATCTGTAATACCTCCAGCTGCTTTTGTTCAATTTTAGAAGGGTCTGTTGTCACTGCTGTTGCCATACTGTCCTGTCCAACTTTTTTATTTATTAAAAAAACCCAGCTCCACACTTGCCCTGTGGAAAATGTGTGAGGTTGATAGATGCCAGTATCACTGACATGCAGTGTTTCTCTTCTGCATTCCCAGAAGAAGCTTCTGGTAACAATGTCCACAGCAGACAGTACAGTATTTGAACTAATGTTTTGCTCTTTCTTCCTAGGTTGACAAAACACAGAATCACCTCAGGATGTCTGTAATTCAGCAAGGCACGGCAACACTTCGGAAAGCAAAGAAAACCACTGTAAAAACATGTCTAGATAACCCCTTTGTTTTCCAATGGAAAACCATCGATGGAGAAGATATGCATTTTATACTAGAGACCTTAGAAGAAAGGATTAAACTTATTGGACTTAAAAAGATTGAGAGTGCAAGAAAGAAAAAACGTTCCCTCACAAAAAAACAAACAGAAAGAAAATGTGATGCCGGCACCAATGATTTCCCTAAAGAGGAAGCAGAAAGCCACCAACAAAAACCAGGATGGACTGACATAAGTATCAGAAGACAGCTTGCTATTGGAGTTAACGAAGTTACAAAAGCATTGGAAAAAAATGAACTCCTCCTCTTGCTGGTGTGCAAGTCTGCCAAACCCGCTATGATCACGTCGCACCTGGTGGAGCTGAGCGCGAGCCGCGCCACGCCGGCAGGGCAGGTRCCGCGGCTCAGCGAGACCCTCGCGCCCCTCCTGGGCCTAACGTCCGTCCTGGCGCTCGGCTTCAAAAAGCACTCTGACATGTTCACTGAAGCTATAGCAGCAATAACCCCAAAGATACCGGCCTTGGAAGTGCCGTGGTTTCAGAACAGAACTGAAGAATCCATGGGTTACGCAGATACAGATTCTTCAGGAAGTCTGGAACCCGAAGAGCTTGCAGAGGTGCTGGAGGATAAGCTCACAAGTCAGAAGCGGAAGCACAAGGAAAACAGTCAGCCTGATCTTTCACATGTAATTTTGCAGCCTTTGAAAATCAAGAAACTTGTCCCAAATCCCARTAAGATAAAGAAACCACCTCGCAAAAAGAAAAAGGCTTTTTCAGCATAACTGAGTTTGATTCTTTCTATTAAACAGACTTTTAAATGCAGGATGGAGTACAGTTCTAACAGTTCTTTTAGGCTTTACAGTGTACAGGTCTTGAATGCAAGGTGAACTTCATATTGCATTTGGATGAAGTACTTTCTGCTTTAATAAAAAATATTGTCCAGACTTGAGTGTTTGTCTTTACTGGGGGTAAGTATTTTCGTTTGCAGCTGGAGATCAGAGTTAGAGCCGGTAATGAACATGCCAAAGTAATTTTAAGACATAATTTATACTTCTTTGGAATGAATACAAAGCATTAAATGAACTTTGTTTTTTACACAGATGAACATGCTTTAAGAAGAAGAGATTTAAGTATAATTACTCAAACAAATAAATACCAAAAGTGAAAGTTTATTTAAACAAAGGTCCATGCCAGTATAAGTTTTTTAAAGCTGGGTTCAAGTAAATAGCACAGGCAGACTTCCCTTTTGAACTCTTATTATAGTTTGTTTTGCTGAACAACTTGTTTTTGGTCACAAATGTATGCAGACTTGGGTTCCACCTGATTCCTGGTGCATGGTATGCTGAAGGAAAAGTTATTTCCAAATACAAATCCAAATTACTACTGCTGTGGTATTAAAAAAAAATACTTCCATATGCAAACTATTAACACATATCCTCTGAGAAAATGTAAACCTAAACTCCATTAGATCTCTAAATGAAATCTAACATTATTTCCCAGGAAATTGACATAAGCCATATACTGTTTTATATAACGTAGATGAGAACTGTAACTGCTACAAGACTGAAAATGTAATTTCTGAGTTCCCTTTAATTTTACAGGGGACTATGAACAATTTTCTAATGAGGGAGTTGGGTGGTAGGAAGGAAGGGAAATAGCACTGCAATTCAGGCAATCAACAGCCTAGGAATTTACTTGTAGAAGAAAGCATAAAATAACTGAGTAACTTTTGTTGTTCCTTAAAAGGTAAAATTTACATTATTTTTCAGAGATTTGTTAATCCAGACTTCCACTGCCATCCAACAGCTCATCTGTATTTTGAATTTATTTAGAGATTGCTTTAGTTCATGATACCAACTATGAAGGCAGGCAGAAGCAATGAGCAGTGATTGTGTAGTCATGATGCTCCTTGAAGTTTAAACACAGCATTTAAATGCTACAATTTTTGTCCGTGTGTGAGGGTCCAAGAAGAGGTGAGATTTCTTTGCCTTGCTTCACAGTCCTTTATACAAGTCCTTTTTTCTGGATTTCTGAGTGCATAAAACTTGGAAGGCATGCTAGCACTAGTGTATTTCATTCTCAGGCTGGCTAACCATAGCATAAAAGTCGTAGCATTTAGACAGAGCATAAGGATTAGCTTTGGTAAAGAACATAAGCACAGCAATCATCTTTGAAGCACTTCACTGCCTGCCCCAGTCTATCTCTGTCTTCAGGGATTTGGGTTCTCTCTGCAGATAAGAAGTTACTTTGGGAAAGAAATAACGGATGTTAAAAAAGCCAGGTAGGAAAGGTGGTAGAGCAAGCTTTACATTTGCCAAGCCTTTGCAAACACCTGTTAGGTTCTGAGGAGTCTTAACCTCTATAGCAGGACTAATGCACACAGGTTCAACCCTGGAAACAAGAGAAGGGTCTCTCCTATTGAGCTCCTGACAGTGACCCCACACAGATCACACAGATATTCACCTTTTGTTTAGTACCTGCTTAGGAAGTCCAAGTGACTTGCCACAATTTTTACCTCCAGAGTCATTATGTGGGTGCAGGCTGGGACGCCTTCAAGATTCAAGTTCTCTTGATGCTGTGATACTTCAGCAAAACACTACAAATTAAGAGCACTCAGCAGGGACAGAAGAGGCCATGCTTAACACACACAAGTCCATGAACAGATTTCTTCGAGCTGCCCCAACATTCAGGCTTAGATGCCTGCTTCCCTCATGCTCTGGCTGATAAATTTTCTCTCTCAGCTACAGTGCTGCACAACTTCTACAGGAGCATGTCTGCCCTCCAGCCCCCTAGTGAATATGCAGAGGGAGCCAGACAGAACTTTATCCCCTGGATTCAGAAGCAAATGGCACTATTTTACTAGAAGAGAGCACAAGAGTGGCCATGCTCCTTCCTTCATTTGCCCTAACCTGAAGATTTAGGCAGAAGCCAGGCTGCAGGAAACCCAYGTTCAAGTCTGTCTTCTACCTGGACATACTTGGTCCCATCATGGTCTCAGTTTTACAAAGGACAGTACTTGGGAGGATCTGCCTTCTGATTTCAGAGGAGAAAAGAAATCTGCCCAACATTTCTTTCACTCACCATTTTTTGAGGGGAAGGAAGGCAGAGAACATGAACATATCCTTTACCAGGGCTGTGATCACCTGGGCTGTCTCAGCAAGGAAGTATCTTTGCTTTGAGGACAGAGCTATGTCCTGCTGTCCCACCTCACCTGAGGCAGCCCTGAGTGAGGACTGCAAAGGCTTTGCTTTGCTTTTAGGAGCTGAAGCAGAACACACTGAGCTCCTTGGTGAACCTCATCCCAGAGCACTCCATGAAAATGCCTGTCAAGGAGGCACCATCTTGTCTTCTAGGAGTTAAAAACTTAAGTATTTGATGGGGTCAAGATTAAATCCTTCTTGTTATTTCAGGTATCACTAGCATCAATTACATTTTTAGGCACTTAATTCTGCTCAGGCCTCACACAGAGTCCAAGCTGTCTCTGCACCACCTGTTTTGACTGCTACTAGGAGGGAGGTATCAAGAGTGGCCAGAGATGTAAAGCCCAACTGCACTGTGAGATTTCCTGTGAAGTCCTTTTAAATTCATGAGGTCCTGAGCTGGTGCACAGCCAGGGGTCAAACAAACCACATTCAGTCCCTTCCTTTGTTTCAAGGAGGTCGAATGCTTTAATCAGCTATAATGCAGTAAGGGAAAGTATTTATCACTGTTTCTAGGGCAGAATCCTCTCACCACAATTCAACAAGATAAAAGAAACCAAACCACGAACCATTCACACAGTGGAAAAGGAGCAGGAAGAAAGAAAAACCCCACTGCTACAAGGTAGTGGGTAGGGCTAACAGTTATGAAGAACAGACAAATTTATCTTCATGTACAGAATTAARCTTTCAGCAAAATCTGCTGTCAGAATTACAGGCATGTTTAAAAGGAAAGTTAGACACTTGCATTTCATGAGATATTCAAGTCACATTCAAAAGATGCTCACAGCACAGAGGCTTCACTACCACAATTTGGCACTTTCAGCTAGAACAGTTTCTTAACACAGATTTTCTCAGTGCTCACGATTCTGCAGCATCCATGAGCTGAAAGAACTGCTATCATCTCTAGCTATGAAGCTATGCTGGAATGCATATAAAGTGCTTCAGAAGCCACTCCCATTGCCGAGCATTCATGAGGGAATTAAAACAGCTCCACCCAACAACAAAGATCAGCCCTTCTACATTTCAGGAAGTGCAGTACAGAGACTTCCAAGGACTGAGGGCAGAGCATTTCTCTTCTGCTTACCRGCCACATATATAGCAAAACTTCTTGTTCCAAAGTCAGGATAAAAACACTACCAGGAACAATTTATGAATACATATTTACACAAGGTACTTTTCATTAGAATTACAGACTTCATAGGAAATCAGAGTAGACAAAGGAATATGTGCAATTTCGCAGAAGCGTTGAAAACATTCAAACTATAAATATCCTGATAGCACTACTAAAATTCTTAGTTTTACACACAGGCTGATGTTATTCTACTGAGGAAAAACTAAGGTATTGTGCCACAACTGTAAATTAAGTACAGTAATGTATTATCATTCTGGCAACATAGGTAACACCTGCACTGAACAGTGCGATACTGTTAAATCAATCCACTGATCTGTTGAAGATCAAAGTACAAATCTGTATTTTTTATTGATTTGGCAGCGTTGCTTATGGAGAAACAAATGCACTAGTTAAACCAGTACACTGTCATACTGCTCCATTACAAAAACGTCCAGGACTTTCATAGAGCTACAAAGGTATCATACTTCATGATTTTCCCCCAAATGATGATATCCATGTTAAGTAAATAAGCAAAGATACTCCAGTTTGTATCCTTCATTCTGTTACACTGACATACATACATCACCACTTAATAAATAGAAATGCAGCAGTTCATCCACATAATAGCAAATATTTTTGTACCCTAATCCACCACTGAAGTTCAGTTTATACAAAACAGTCTTTTCTACAGAGTGGAAAAAAATACCTTCTTCTGATCCAGGTGCAAGCTAAGCTTTGAAACTTAAATGAATGTGCTTTTTATTCTTTTCATGGACAGTAGAAGAGTTTCATTAACCGTCTGATCTATCTGAGAATGCATAAATTTGGTCACATGTTGATGTCTTCACTGATCAGATTTAATGGACTATTTCAGTATCACTGACGTTGTGCTTTTACTCCTCTTGAACAAGACCATTTCAAGAGTTATGGAGATCAAATTAACTCAAAGGATGACCTCAAGAGTTCTAGAAACATAAGTGTTCTCATTGCAATACAAGACCAACCTAAAGGAAGAAAAAAATACAGTATTTTAGTTCAAGTATAGCAGTAAATCTAAACATCAACTGTCTTCTGCATCTCAATTATGGATCATAAACAGGGCCAATTACAGTATTTTTAAAACTTCTACTCATTGTTGCCCAGTGTAAATTAATGTACCATTACATCTAATGGAATTCAGGAACTCATTTTTCTCCCTTACCTTTTCAGATTCCATGCCTGGACATCTCCAGTTGTACAAGTAATACTGCAAATTTCCATCTCCAATCCCAAACTTGAGTTTTTCCAGGAATGTTTTGTTTTCCATTAAGTCTAGTGCATTGAACACATCAAATCCTTTCTGGCAATAGCAAAACATTTTTAAAATTTTACTTTTGAAATTTTCAAATGACACACAAATGATACTTTACAGAGTGGCATATGGTATTCAAGAGACTTAGGCTAATTAAAAGGAAAAAATACAATGGAATAAAACTTTTAATTAGGTATACACAAGAAGACATTTTCTCAATAAAAACTAAAGTATAATGCACAACTGTGCTTGAACATTAGCTCCAAAAGGGTATGAATTTTAAAGCCATTTTCAGGGCCTAATGTCTAAAGAGTCCCTAAAGCATTTTCCATTATTTTACCCTTACAGATATGCATTTTTTACAGTCACATACAGTGTTTTGACACATATGGCCTACTCTAGTTCAAGCTGCATAAATACAGTTCCTGTGTTTTTCAGCAATTGATCATTTTGTTAATGATAAACATATTTTTGTGATTTAGTCCTTTTCTGAAATGCCATTCTCTTTAGAACTCAAATCTGTCATGTGATTCTCCCTCCCTTACTTATGCACCCTCTACCAACTCCTCTTTTCATGAACCTCCCAAATTCACCACAAAGAGACATTTTTTGTCTCAGAAGAGCCACAAGACCAAATCAGTCTCGAGAGTTTTTTCTCCAACAACACATACTCAAATCCTTTCTCCTCACTGGGAACTCTTAACAAGCAACCTAAACCCCAGGTCTGGTAAGCCACTGCAGCAATAATCATCACGTATGGAGAGCAGAATTTGCTCGGGGGTGTGGATATAAAATCCATTTATTTGCAATTTATTTGCAATTAACTACAAGGGAGTCTGACCTAATCTCCTAGAGTCTTGATAGCACAAAGGTACAGCACCAGCAGGACATGATACACTTTTAAGACAAAAGGTACAAAATAATAATACTCAATTACTTAAGCACAAGCAGATGGGCTAAGGAACATTCTTCAGTCAGTAAAAAAATTAATTTTTTTTTTTATTTTAAATGAGCATCTCATATTAGGAAAAAAGAGGTTTGAAGAAAAAGAGCACTTAAGCTCTTCATCAGGACTATTTAAAAGACAGTTACAAAGCACAGACAGAGAGTTCAGTAAGGCTTCCTGCTACCTTATACAAAGATCATTCTGTGTGCAGATGACACCATGCTAAGTTAAATATGCTGTGAAAAACATGCAGAAATAAGACAACAAGGTGACAGTATTTGACATTTGGCATTGAAAGTAAATTTCAATATATTCCAAGTAAGTAAGTAACAGTAACAGCAATCTCAGAAGGCAGGAAGAGAAAGGGGGGAGAATAGAGACATGCTCTAGATACAAGCACAAGAAGCTGTGCAATTAAACACTCAAAATTCAAACAAAACTTTACAGATGTAGTTTTAATTCCGTATCTAAATATCAGTTTACTTTCAGTTTAGGATCTTCTGAGAGGGATGAAAAGGTTTTTGTTTCAAGCTACTTTCTCCACAGCTCTGACAGACCACTTAACCAGACTCAGAAGAGAATTTCTTCCCTGTGTTCTAGATCTATAAACTTTGTGTGATATGAAGATAAAAATAAACATTAGCTGGCATGCAAACCTTTAAAGCAATTTGCTGAGCTGAATTTGTACCTCTAAAACCCATGCTTTGGAGTTAAAGTACAGAAAGGAGACTGTGGTGGAGACTGTCCCCAGACAAGAGTCAAACACCCACACAGCCTTTGCTTTACTCCTCTCCCACAGGATGGGGAGAAAATAGGAGGAAGGTAAGATGTCTCGTGAATTGAAATAATGACAGTTTAACAGAGAAAGCAAAAGCTGAAGGCGCAAGGGAAGCAAAAACAAGAATACATTCACTACTTCTCACTGCCAGATAGATGTCAAACCACTTCCTGGAAGCAAGATCTCAGCATGCATAATGATTGCTAGGGAACATAAATGCTACCACTGGAAGCATCTTCCCTTCCTCCTCCTTTCCTTCAGCCTTTATTGTGGAGCAGAACATCACATAGTGTGGAACATCTCTTTGGTCAGTTGGGGTCACCTGTCCTGTTTATGTCCCCTCCCACCTAACTTCTTGTCCATCCTCAGCCTCCTCACTGCAGGGGACAGAGAAAGCCTTGAGGCTGTGCAAGCACTGTTCAGTAACAACAAAACACTGGTGTGTGATCAGCCCTGCTTCAGTGACAAAGTGCAGCACCATATGGGCTGCAAGGAACAAAGTTAACTCCATCCCAGCCAGACTCACTATGTTTGTAAACAAAGGCTGTGAATAGGACTGCATTATCATCTCTCCTCTGTTGCCTTACCTCTCCTCATGTAAAACTCAACCGCCAGATCTGCAACTATAATTAGGCATCTAATGATGCATTACAGGCCCAGCAGGTACTTAAGAAATCCACAGGTGTCTAAATCCCAGTATTGCAAGGGATATAGGATGATCTGCTCAAAAGGAAAGAGCTGCATTTCACATTGAGAGAGAAATGTATGCAGGGGAAGGTGCAAAGCCTTGGGGACAGACCATGGAACTGCCTCCTCACCTGCCCCACCATGGCCTAGAGAATGTGCAGACACACAGCCTAGAGAATGGCCAGACACACAGCTCCCTGTGCCACACTTCTAACCCAGACCAACCTTTTTCCCCCTTGACTTTTAAGAATAATTACCAGTATTTTTAGTCACTCCTGAAAATTATACTGGCTTCTCAAAGTCTGTCTCTGAACTTCCTTTTGGATCATTCTGGAGCCTGAACAGCAATATTTCCCATAACCATCCAGGAATTTTTCCCTGACACACAGTTACTGAACTTTTTCTAGGTTAACAAGCCTCACCAAGCAGTTCCCATCACAGATGGCAGCTCAGCTGCAGTGCTGCATGAACATGGCTGGGACAGACAGGCTGAAGACTGTGTGGCTGCTTTCATGCAGCCTGAACAGATATAGCCTCTGCAGACCATCACTGGCTTCATCCAGAAGCAGCACAGAAACCCCTGTGGCAGGGGCAGGCAGCTTGGAGCATGGCCTCCCAGGGCACTCCCCAGGAGGCTGTAACAGTACCAGCAACTCAGGAAGGAGGAGCAGAAAACATTCCTGTGCCTGCAGCCTGCTGGGAATGGTGGCAGAGCGGGTGCTATGGACCACAGGAAGCCTGTGCAGCGCTTTGAACCACCCAGGGCAAACAGGTCTGTGCAAATTCAGAGTGCTGATATGTGCCATTGGTGCTAGCACTGCACTCCCATGAAACCACAGTCACTAAGAGCTGAGAGATAGCTTTTCATTAGACAGTACTAAACTCTCAAAATTCTTCTGTTTAAGAACTTCATTTATAGTCTTTTCCCTTCCATTCAAGCAAACATCTACCAGTATAATTCCATACCTAAGGGTATGCATAAAAGCTACTCCATGACATCATCTACAGAGCTTTACATGGAGCAATGATAACATGATAAAGCTCACATAAATAAATTTCTAAAATTTTAGGAACAAAAAATAATCTAAAAAGGCAAAATGTATTTGATAGCGCTTATTAATTCATCTCCAAGGGAAAATATTTTAGTGATACATTTCATTCCTCTGATACTTAGTGACTGTGGTCATCAGTGTGCTCTTGGGGGTATCCACAGTTCAAGCTAATGAAAATACTTTATGCATTTGTCATTCCCCAGCATCACTCAGAGTAAAAAGGAAAAACAAGCATACTGCATTATATTTTGATATATATATTGTATATGTCTCATCAACTGCACTCTGTGCTGTAAATGCACTGGCATGGATAAATTACTCCAGTTCTTACCTTGTCACTACTCCTAGGAATACTTTTGTGAATGAAGCAGAAAAAAACCAACCTACAACTTACCAATTTAGCTATAATGAGTGCATCATTCATTAAGTCCAACAGGGGAGTCTCTGTATGAATATTGTAAAAGGAATAGGCAGCTTTGAGACTTTTATGAACAGGATGATGCATCACTGTTGAAGGTAATGTGTAGAAACTGAGGAAGTCTGTTAAAATACCATTGGAACCCTATAAAAAACCAAAACAAAAAAGTCCATTAATAAGTAATCAGTTACTGGTTAGGCTGATGTGACAGTTCTACAGAAAGCAATAAATGCAGCCAGGTTTGTGTACTCTAAGTACTATGGCATWGCACCTAGTCTTAGCTAAGAGGAAACAAACATTTAGATTTTTCTAGTCTTTTACACCATTAACATTCTGACAATTGTCAAAGCAGTATTTTTCTATGGACAAAGCTAACAAAGCACACTTCCACTGAAAGTATCAAAGTTTTTTTTCTGACTGAACTAATTTTTAATAAAATATTCATAAAATATTATGGATATTTTAAAAACCTGATGACATTCACATAAAACCAGAAAAAATATACTATGCTGGTATGCAAAGCATATTTATAAAAACTCCCTAGAGTATCTCCAAGAAAAGAAGGTAAAGGAGACACACAAATACTTCTTCTTGCTTGTTTACTTTACTTTTGAATGGCTAGTAACCACTAATTAGAGTTCAATGAAGGACCTCACATGGCTCCTTAAATTAATAGTACTTCTACAGTAAAATGTAAAACAGTTGAACATACCACATGCAAAAAAGCTTTTGTCTTAGAGCGGGTACAGATTCTGTAGTAGAGTAATACTAACTACAAGGAACAGAAAAGTTATTGAGTCACTCACTAAATTCAGTAAGGATGACAAAAATATTAACTCATAAATTATACAGAGTATTTTAAGGTTTTATATCTGCACATTACAAAGATGATTTAAAAGTCTGACAGTAGCTTCTCCAGGTCACACAGGTCTTAAAAAGATTTTAAGCACTAACAAACCTACTTTTGTATAGTAAAAAACTAGTCCAAAAGACAGCATAAAAAAGTAAGTGAAGACTGTGCTATTTAGTTAATGTGGCACTGTTAATGTCACATTCATGCTAATCCTGATGCTTGTGAACTCTCCTGTAGGCTTCAACTCAAAAAGCAAGCCAAAAACCAACTCAGGGAGCAGGGCAGAGGGCAGGGAGAAGAGGGAGTGGAGAAAGAAGGTGGGACTATAAATTAGACCATGGAAAAGTCCAGTGAGCACTAGACCCACTACAAAGCAGAAAGCTAAGTCTGGACAATAAAAACAGATGAGCAGGACCACTCATCTCCAGCAGCTCTAGGTTCCCTAATTCAGCAGAGGCTCCTGCACAAATTCAGGTTACAGTGTGGGAACCCTGAGCTTCACAACCTAGGGCTTTTTTATGAGGAGAAAGTTTAGGGATGCTAGTCCTGATCATTTAAAAATAACATTATCTCACTTTAAGCAAAGGAATACACTGTCTAAATATGCTGTCTACAACTGATTTTGTATGGACTCAAAGAGAAGGGTGTATCTTTCCACTAGCTTTAGTGCACCTATTCCAAACATGTCTGGGAGATTCATATATATGCTAATTCATACACATATGTACACACATTCTTTTACTGGAAAAAAACACACTTTACCAGTGTGTAAAAAAAAGCAAACCATCAAAAAACATAATTCCCCCAGCAGGTGCTTCTAAAATTAGTTTTTTTAAAACAGAATTTTGTAATGGTGTATGGCAGAAACGTGTACACCTGGGAGAATGATAGCCAATCCAAACCAAATCTTTATCTCAGTCATGGCACCATTTTTCCTTTTTTCTGGAAAAGGAGGTTTGAAGACCACTGCTTAGTATCATGTCATACCTCTGTAAAAAAGAATCAAGAAATGTAGGTGGAAAAGTTGATCTTAAAATATGTAGGGCTCTTGTCAAGATAGTGATGTTTTGATATTTCAGAATTCTTCTTTAAGATATTCTATTATAAGAGCACTGCAGTTTATCACAGGCAAACATTTTCTTATTAAGAGAATGTAATACAAAGAACAAAGCTTGTACTCATGGTATCAAATTCTACCTATTACACAGCTATTTCATATTGCCTGCATTTCAAAAACTTGATGCTGATATGAACTACTGTCTGGCACTCTGGGTGCAGAGTGCTCTGAACTACTGAGGACACTCACTCACATTAATACACTTCAGTGCCTATTTTACCTCTACCACGTAAGTGTCAATAATATGATCCCGAGGCAGGAACCAGTGGGCCACCTCTTCTTCATCCATCACAGGAGCAAGATTAAACTGTTTCAAGTAAGTATTGATTAATTCTTGTACTGCTTTAGTATCTTTTTGTTCCATTGGTCTCAAACCTGAAGTTTTTGTGGCCTTAGTAAAAAAAAAGCAAAATAAATGTTAGGATGTAAAAAGGAAAACTGCACACACAGCAAAGGCTGAAAGTAGGTTGCAGAGTCACTCCACTTGCTACAATGCATTCATTATTAGCCTACTTTATCCCAGCCATCTAATTCATTATGCTATTTTACAAATGGCTTTCAACCAGAATTCCCTCTCTTCTAATTATTGGGACAGTCTGGGCCACTTCAATCTTTTAATTTCATTATTGAAACAGCTTCATTTCTCCAGAGAAAGCCATACCATCACCAACTGCCTACACTTTGTGCAGTTTGTATTTTTTTTTTTTTAGGTCAATCTATTTCTTATCTTCTTCTAAACGATGTGGGGCCCAGACACTGAAACAAAAGAAAGAAACTTGCATATCAGAAGTTATCTCAAGACAAGAACACACGCAATTCAGACTTTTGAAAATTACAGTCAAGCTATACATCAATGTCAGCTGATTAAGTTTAATTATAAATTATAATTATATTTAATTATAAATTATTTAACAAAAAAGATTCTACCTATTTTTAGCACTTGTAAACTTCCTTGCTAACAACCTTCTATACAGGCACAACTGCTATTCTGGTAACAAGAAAGCCACTCATAACTTAGAGCTGCCTGAAATTAAAAACCTATTTTAACAAATATTGTTCTGACTTTAAACATCAGAAAAGGAAAGAATCACTTTCTAGTATTATGCAATTATTGTTTAAACAAGCAAAAGTGATTAAAGTTTTCCTCCCATCTTTTGCCAGCCTTCCTGGATAATTCCTTTTGGGGAAGCTAATGCTTGCTCTCTTCAGTGCTCATTTACCCTGCCTCATCTGTCTGAGCTGCATACTTGGGCACGTACCACATTAATCACAGCGGTGGCAAGAGCAGCCAGGTAGAGACTTGATTACTGGAAGCCTGCAATGAGTGTAGCTGATTATGCTTTGCCCAAAAGGCATTATTCTGGGGGAGATGTTTATTCCTGCACTCTGGAAGTCAGCAGCCAGATGAGAAATCAAGGCACATTTTGCCACAGCTCTGGCCTGTGTATTGCATTTCAGTCTTCCTGCTTTTCTAGGCAGCCTGGGACTATGGCTKGACCCCACAACAGCCCATCATCTGTATTTTTAGATGCTCTCATTCCAGAAGGGTGTACACTTGACATACAGGAAGGATGGAGGAAAAGCAACTGGGGTGGAAGATCTTTTTCCCACCAGTAATGCTCAGAATCACCACCAGTAAGTGACTATTTGCAATCCCAGAGGTGAGGGGAAGTGTACAGGACTGTACTAAAATTTGTTTCTCTGGCACGTAATCATGCGACTGTCCAGCATCGGGATTTCAGCTAGTCAGGAAAAGACAACAGAGACAAACATACTCCTGTCCTGACTCTAAATACTGACAGATTTTACTTCTTCCAGAAAACTCCTRGCTCAAGAGTTTAAACACTTAAGAAAAAAAACACTTTTTTTTTTTTTGTATCTATAGGTACATGCACAGCCTTTAGGGATGGTGATATTTATTAATTACAGTATTTATTACACCTGAAAACATTTTTAATTCAGGTTGTTCAAGTGATTAGGAATGATTAATTCTCTTAAAGGGAGATGAGCTMCTAGTGGCAATGATATTCCAAGGACATTAAGAAAAGAGGTTAAAATGCAAGAAACAGTGTTTGGTGCTGAGGGACAAGACAGTATGGACTGAATAGACAAATTTGTTTGACAGTAGKGTTTATAACTGCCTGAAACTGAGGAGAAAAACCCTCAACAGCACTTAATCCCTTTCTCAGGAAAAAAAAAAGGCCTCCAAATAAGCCCAAAGCACAAGACCTAAAGAGGAAACATCAGAACAAAGATTAAATCTTTATTTTTCACTGAAAACCTCCCAAATTCAACCTAAAATAACAAAAATTCTGAGTTTTATGGACTCCTACATCACTTAGTTTTAAAAGCTGATTTTGAAAGCACCTATTTTCGATTTGCACTTCTATGTACAGCGTATGTTTGCCTTAGCTATATTTTATGGATGAGATAATGATATAATGATATATTACTTATTTTCCATAATTCACTTCTCTGTTGAAACYTGGTTTTATGATAAAGGAAAATGATCAGGATACAACTGCTATTTCTAATGATTCTCTGTAGCTACATCKTTGGTACTACAAGTAAGATCCTTATGTTTTAATCACTTCCTCAGTTGTTTCCATAAGCAATGTTACTAGAGCTGCCACCAAAACCCACACTTGAAATTGTATATTGCACTCTTCAGACTGTTAAAAATGCCTTCAAGATTTGATGGAAGCTATATTTAGCTGCCCAAGATTAAAACCCAATTAATTTGGTTATAAGTGCTGCCTTGCACACAAGGGAGAAGCTGCGTGTGCAGCACAGGTGGCACCAGGCGGAGCAGGAAACGAGGCTCTCCCACAGCAGCAGGAGCACGGATCAAGGCATGGCACGTGCTTTATTCCCAGGGCTGCTCAGCCTGCTGCTCAGATATCTGAGCACTAAGAGAATCTGCAGCATCCAGTCAAATAGAGCAACAGACACAATTCTCCAAAACCAGAACAATCATTATAAGTACTATGAGTGAGGAAAAAGGTATTGTTTTTAACTAAAAGAGAGGGTTTGTTTAAATAAAGAGAGGTTTACTGATAAGGTACAGGTAAGGGATACTCTGCAATCCCTTGAAAAAAGGTAGCTTTTACAAGCAAATAAATTSTTTTCAGCTATAAATCTCAGTCTAAATTCTACAGGGTATTAATTACAGCAATGAGATTTTTAACAGTACATAGCATTTACAGTGACTTGCCCTGTCATGGAAACGCACCCTAAGGCTTTTTGCAAGCTTAACTATTAGCTGAAAACATAAGAAAAACAAACATTTACTAACCTAGCTATGGCAGAATACTTGGTTTTTACTAGACCATGCAAACTAACAGTGCACAAAATTCTGAAGTGGCTTTTACTGAGCCTGCTCAATGCAAAACAACACTCTCTGACAGTACAGAAAAAAATGTGAATTAGAGTGAAATCAACAATACAATTGTATTCAGCTAAGTTGCTGATGGACTGCTCTGAGAATTTTATGACATGAACTGTTGATTTTCTGTTCCAGTAATCTCTTATCAGATTAAACCTACCGAGAATAGTCTTATGCATCTTCAACTCAATCCCACATGTTTGTGAAGTCAAGCTTTCTGGTTTTTTTTTTCCCTTTGTTTAAGGATTTTAGGTTAAAATTTGTATTTTCTCCATAGAGATCCAGATTTCCAGCAAGTCTCTTCTGTTTAGTATAGCCCTTAAGGTTGTTTTCATCAACCAGAGATTATTTTTTTAATGTCCTGCATGCACTGCCTTTACACAGAAAAGCCTGTGCTGTCAGAGACAGATGGAAGGTTATTTTGGGCCTCACAATAACTGTGGGGATTCTCTAGAAGTCATACTGCTTACATCAGGAAGTCTGTAGAGCTTCATTGTTCTTTGTAGAGTCATGTTTCTACTCAAATGTGAAAATTTCACCTCGACCAGTTTTCTGGGATTTAGTGATCGATGCCAATACCTGGAAATACAACCAATCACAAATTTAAATAGTATTTTAAGTGTCAGTGTCACTTGCATCCATTGCCCTGCTTTCTTGCTTCCTCCTTTTAAACTCTAGATTTGTTTCTAAGCAAGCCTGAACTACATCTATAAGAAGGCTGATTAACAAAAAAAAAAAATTAAGGAAAAGCTATATCCAAGTAATAGGTTTTAAAACAAGCCTGCTATCACAGTATTTTCAACCTAAGCAAATGCTTTTTGATACAGAATGAATAAGCACAGGGCTAAACATTTTAGCATTTGTCACAGCCCTGAAAAACTCACCATAGATACAAAGCAACATTTATTTTCTTGTGCAGACAGGACTCTCTGCTCATGTCTGAGCATTTTTTTTTTTTTGAAGGAGCTCTCCCTTTCCTGGGAGGTCATTTTGCAACAGAGCATCTCTGGTTATTCTAACACAGCAAAGCTTTTTATTTCTCCCTCCCCCATCATTCCTTACAGAAACTGACAGGATCTTTGGTGTTGATAGGCACAAAACAATTTCAAATCAAAAGGAACTCTGTCCTCCAGAATCTAAAGTTCAGGAACTGAACTTTTCCAAGTAGAAATAAAATCCATTCCAAGCAAATGAAATTATATTTGACTGTAAGTCTTCCCACATGTTCCTGTATTTATCAAATGCCAATAAAGTCCTCTTTTCTCMACAGAAGATGAAAGTATTTCAAAAAAGCAAATCATACAATTACCAGAAATACTCTGCCATCTCTGACAAGCACAGGTTAACAGGGAAGTGTCCCAGTAGGGACACAGGCCACTTGAAAACACAGGTATACAATGCTACTATTGCTACCATGGCTGCCACCAGAAGGTCAACAGAAACATCTGTTACTCTATTTAAAGTATGCTAAACAAATAACAAATTAAATTTTAGTTCAAGAAGCTGTTTTATCTGAGGCACTGGGAGGTGCCAACCAACCCCAACACCAAAAAAAACCAACAGTGACTAACACTCAGGCCTTCAGGTTAGTCAAGGCCACAACATTTAATAGCTTTGAATTTTACACTTTTGCTATTTTTAGACAATTACGATAAATTTTCTTAAAAATTACTGTTATAGGAGCCAATAATATTAAGAACATCACCTAGGTTACCTGCAAGTGGCCACAGGTTTGGGAAGTACCACCCCAGCAGTGTAAACAGCCTGAAAAATTCCTTCCAAGTTTACTCTTCTGGTTATTTCCCGAATCAATACAGGTGCCACCCGTTTAGACCTCAGTTTCTTATGGACACACAGAAAATTGATTTCTACCATTTTCTTCACACTAAAAAGACATTAAGTAGTGGAAAAATTAAAGAGAGTTACACACTGCATGTTTCTATTTTTATAAGTACAATTTTCCATACTGTGACAGAAGAATCTGAAGTAAAATAAACTTACCTGTGACAAAGTACATCTGCAATGAACACTAATCTATGCCTATGTGACTGCAATGACAAACTGCAATATACAAGCTATCTTTAAGAAGTTTGCAATACTCCTTTACTAGAGCTCTATCAAGACTTAACTGATTGCTTTTGGATGCAGTATAGCATCCAAGCAAYGCTATGTGGAGTCACAATGCTTTATGTTTGTCAGTATATGAAGACTTGGCCAAGAAGCCCAGGTGATCAACTAGAAATGCTTTTCAGCAGGGTCAGAGAATTGTATGGCATTATCTGTATCATCCATCACTAAGAAAATTCCTTAAATAAACATTGGCGCTCTTCACCTTGTTCTCTCTTTTTAAGTTCTCTATAGCAATGGATACCAGTTCAAGGTTTGTTTTGTGGCATTATTCTTTAACAAATACAAAAGTACTGGTGCATTTTACCTGTCATAAATACGAATATTTGCAGGGATGGCACTTATGAATCCTACCAGCTTTTTGTTTGAAGACACTCTAACCCCGCAGTGCCACTGCGGTAACCAGCCCGGAGGACGCAATGCCCTAGAATTGATGACAGAAATAATTACAAATTACTGCCTAAGAAGATGTAATAAAAACACCCTTCATTGCACTCCAGCCAGAACAGAATGTGGAACTTGCTACTCACCACAGAAGAAATTCAGGTGAATAATCAAACCTAAACATATTATCATCATCTTCTACGTAATTCTCATTTAATAGTGTGTATAACTCCTTCAGCTGAAAACATACACAAAAAAATCCAAAGACTTATCCACATATCAATCAGAAAAAACTTGAATTATTTTAGATACATATAAAAATTGTTSTACTTACAACTTCAGCATTGCTAAGATCCAATGTGTCCCACATAAAACCTTGTGGCAAAGAATATGGCTCTAGGCGGACATTGTCCTTATCTGGTTCAATTGCACCATGTGAAGTTATAACTTCATCTTTTGAGGGAGGAGGAAAAAAAAACAAACCAAAAAACTGTTACATTGCTAGCTCTCCTGATAGTTCTGTAACTACATTTAATGCACATCATGTATTTCCGCATAATTATGTAAACTAAACAAGAAGCTTTCAAAAAATGCTGAAAAAATTMGTTTCATTAGTTTACACTACTTCTCATTCTCATAGACCACATTCAGACTAATGCCTGTCTCATCATGATATTTAGAGATATGCATAGAATCACTCCATCTCAACTGATACCCTGCATTTCATAACACAAGAGACAAGAACTTATCAGCACATGCACAGCATTTAGCTAGCCATGAGGTCCACAGCCTCATCATGAGAACATGTACTCACAGCTAACAACAGATCCTGTTTACCGCTGACTTGAACAGACCTGAACTCAACAGGATTACTCAGGAGCAGTGCCATAGCAAAGTGAGGGCATTTAAGRGATCCCGTTGGTATGTGAAATGTATTCCTAAAATCCTACTTGAAGGCATGCTTTCTTTTCCTCCCTTACTTTACAGCACCAGATCCCAGCACACATGAATAAACCGCAGCTGTTCCTCTTCTACGGAGCAGCACCTACTAAATCACAGAAACTKGAAAAGACCTGTAAGATCAGTCCAATCACTAATCTTACACTACCAAGCCCAACACTTAACCATGTTCCTAGGCATCATATTTACATCTCTTTTCAATATCTCCAGGGATGGTGACCCCACTACTTCCYGAGGGAGCCTTGTCCAATTCTCAGCCATCCTTCAGTGAACAGATTTTTCCTAACATCCCATCTAAATCTCCCCTGGCACAGCTCCCCTTGAGGTAGTTTCCCCTTGTCCTTTTTAGCTATGAGAAGAGGCTGACCCCCACCTGGCCACAACCTCATTTCAGGTAGTTCTAGAATGATAAGGTCTCCCCTGAGCCTCCTTTTCTCCAGGCTAAACAACCCCAGCTCCCTCAGCCACTTCCCATCAGACTTGTGTTCCAGACCCTTCACCAGGTTTGTTGTCMTCCCCTGGACTCAGTCCAGCATCTCAGTATCTTTCTTGCAGTATTGTCCTTAAAGTCAGATTTCACTATCAGGCTTTGGACCTCCTGATTTTCTCCCTGCAAAGCCTCAGCATCCTTGCAGTCCCTTTGGTGATGCATCTCTCCATCCATCCTTGGGCCTGCTCTAAGGTCTCAGGAGTTCCCAGAAAGCCTTGACCAAACCAGCTGGGTAGTGAAATGTCCCTTGACCATTAACAGGAGCTCCTGCATAGTAAAGGTGGAAGTGACACTGACTGTCACAGGATCATCATTTGCCTGAACAAGGGGGGGGAACAAGGGATAATCAGTTATTCCCTAATAACCAGCTATTCCCTGATGGCCTTGGAACACCATTTACCAGAACTGCAGCCCAAGTGAAATGGTACCATTGTTACTGGATGGGATTTTTCCGCTTCTCTTTTTCAAAAAGCAGTTACCAACGTGGGTTACCACCATGAGGGAAACTTACTGATAATTAAAGCCAAGTATTTGGCAATCCTATGAGCTGTGATGCTCTGAAGACTTGCTGAGCACAAGGCCTGTACTGACACCCTCCACTCCTCAAAGCTCAACCCCTGCCTGCTGAGAAATGCAAGGGACTCAATGTATGTCACTGGGCTCAAGGGGAATTTTTAACAGGCACCTTTGAACACAATAGCATATCAACAACTCTGTGCCTGTGTGCAATGTGAGTTGAGTACAGTAGGAATGCTGTTATCTAGAATCTATAATTAAGAATCTATAATTAAGTCACTTTTATAATTGTAGTAAATCCTACGTACGTTGAAGTCCCAATGAGAACAATGGCTAGTGATTGTGAGACTTCTGCCAGATGTTTCAAGAATATTTCATTTGCCTCTTCATCCTGGCTGGGAGGTCTAGAACTGACTCACATCATRGTATCTGCCCTGTTGGCCTTCCCCCTGATTCTTACCTGTAAACACTTACTGTGTTGTCACCCATCATCAAATTAGACAGTCAGGTTTTCCTTTGAGTATGAATTTTTCCACAGGATGCATGATCCTGACTAATAGTTATGACCTTCTGTCCCGGTTTGAGAGTGACATCTTCCAAATCTTCCCGTTTGGAAGGTCATAATTATTAGCATTTTTAAGCAAACTCTGAAAAGTAGCAACAGCTCAAATATTACTGCCACTAAATGGCAAGTTTGGCATAACTAAAGGACCTATTGCTAATATTTTTAACTTGAAGGCCAGAGGATCCTGAAGTGAGTTTTCAACATTTTCTTGAATTGATAAATTATTTTTTCCACCTAAACACATAAAGCATATCAACCAGTGATGAGTTCCCAATCTGTTCACTCAGCAGATAAAGAAAAGCCTAAAAAATCTGTGGGATTAAGAAGAAATTCATAGACACTGTTGGACAAAACCTCACTGACCAAATTCAATGAAACATATTTCTACTGAACAACACTAACAAATCATTTTCTGAGCAATTGTATGGGCCTTTTTACACTGGCAAGTGACAGACTCTCCCCTCTAAGTGCTGTAAGATACATTGATYAGCCTGAACTAAACTCCTGGCACTACTGTACAGACACCTGAACTAGCTCTGAAAAGCTTGATTATGGCCAGAGCAATTTTTAATTTACAYTTTAACTTATTTTGGCTAGGGCCTTTCTCCACTTAGGCTGGATTGCTGGTGACAATACTACCATTACTTTATGCAGGTATTTGGATAGAATTTGTACAGAGAAAAGCCATGGCAGGTCAGTTCAATTCAATCCAGTCCAGAGAAAAACACTGTATCCAGGGGCTCTGCTCTGGACTTCCCTAAGCAAGAAAAGTCAGGAAGAAATGAGATGGCCGCAGATTAAGCTATAGCCATGGATTAATGTGAAAAGCTGCCTGTGGAGAGAGTGAGCAGACTGCTCCTGTGCTTTAGACTCTACCTTATTTCTGCTTATTCTATACCAGTCTCCAGTGCAATGGAGAGAAACCTGCAGGACAGAGCAGCACCAGCTACTGTGCTGTATGACTTGTGGGGACCCCAAGGTCTGTTCACACTGAAAAGCTGTAACTGCTTATCTTGAAGATAATGAAAGCAGAAAAAGAAGGTTCAGAAAGCAACACAGAAAACACAAGACAGTCAGCAACCACTTTCTCCAACAATGAGAAGATTTACCAACTGCGTTATCAGGGATCAGATCAATAGAAAAATAATTTGTCAAATTCATTATAAATTTAAAGGCAAGGAGAGATCACCTCATCATCTCACTTGGAATCAAGAACAGAATCTGAGAAAGCATGTCTTCAAGGTAGTGTACATTGTGGACGAGAACATGAACACACAGCAGAGAAAGAGTCTGTGTATCAGACAAGTGCCACTGTCTACTTAAAGCTGTATGAAAACAGTGCAACCTATGGCAGGAGAGTCATTACTTCTGTGATAGCAAATCCATTTACTGAAAAAAAAATTAAGGAAATACAAATAAACAAACAAATCAAATACTACTAATAAAAAATTAAAGTTTACTCTTTGTCACCACTTAAGAGTTCTTACTTCTCCTAAAGTGAAAAAGACTTCTATGTTCTATTCAATATTTCAGACTTAAAATACAGAAAAGGGTGCTATTTCAATAGCATTTACCCCTTTTKACAGAGGACATCAGAATGAGACTTATTAACACTGTATCTTGCACATTATCTGTGGGGAAAATAACGACTTCCCTGGAAAACATCAAGAATTACACATAAACTACACAAAAGACTAAGGATCCCTACCATACGCAGTCCAATATTTTACCTATTTTAGAGAACATGTCACARAGCTAGCACAACATTTCTTTAGTGATCATAAGACAGCTCTTTCACACAGATCCAGTTAAACTTACTAAGTTTAGGTACAGGTTGTGTATCCCAGAACTGGTATTTACGTTTGGCAGCCTCATCAATGTTCTTTGCTGGGCCTTGGCATGCAGAGAGCAGCTCCATTGCTCTCTGGATGTCCTGAAGCTTCTGCATTGGAATGGCTGGGTTCTGCACAAACAGACAAACAGAACAGGAAGCTTATTGAGTACATTTACTTTGTGAATAGCTGTACAAAGATATTCTTTTAATGTTACCTATTCTTACAGGTACTTTTCTCATCATTGTTAGTTTAGGTATGTTTGTAGACAAGAGGGTGGAAAAAATGTGGGCAACAAATAAACAAAATAGTTGTCAGCAGTACTTGCACTTAACCAAGAAACATGAACATTTTTAACACAAATACAGCAGCATTAAGACAGGATACTGTATCACAATAAAAAATGTCTCTTTTCCCCTGGTAAAACACAATAAAATACCAAAAAAGGGTCAGTTTAGGAATTTAACAATAAAGGTACCATTGGTACACATGGAGTTTTTGGATCACTCTGAGTAAATGTAACAGGAATAAGAATTTTTCCTGCAAAGGACAGTGCAACAGAATAACGATAACAGGCCTCTAAATCTAAAGGGATTTTTCCCTCTCTCTTTTTAAAACTCTTTGTTTTCTTACCTTCCTTGTGGTAAGTCCTGTTCTGAGGCATACCAACAGCATGCTTATGCTCAGATTTCCCTAGACTGCAGTGCAATAATGCATCTGAAAGAAGTCTCAAATGTACTGGAAAATTTTAAGCTATTCTGTGCAGAGATTTCAAGCCAGACTGTTTTTTTAAACTGAATAGCAAAGGACTACTATTTACATATTTCACTTTCTTTCTAGGATTCATAAGTTGAAAAAACCACCATAAAATAAATGTAATAATGAAGGTAAAGCTTAATTTGGGTGATCAGCCTTTAGTATCTCCAATCACAAAAAGAGCAAAACTTTGTGCCTGGAGCTCAAGCAGACCATCATTTACTCTTTATAATAAACACTTTTATTATCTAAATTAATGAAACAAAATGCCTAATGGTAAAGTATTGCAAATTTCACATGTAAGTGTGCCTTAAACACCTGTCAGCTGAGTAACTGTAAATTAACATGTTTATACACTTTAGAACAACACTGTTCCAGCCTAAAAAGCCTACCTTACTTCTAGATCAGGATAACAGAGACATAAATTACTCATGCCACTAGATAAGTTCTGAAATCTCATAAGTACATCATGAAATCATACATAAATGCTGACACACTGTAATTTATTCTGTATATTTATTTAAAGTCTATGTCTTCTACATTAAAAAAGCAGAAAATGTGAAAAGAAAAAAGTTCCTAAGAAAGATCTTGCTACCATAATAATAAGTAAGAAATAAATAGACCATGGGTAGGGACATCAGGAAGAATTCCTTTCACTTCAAAACACTCAGAAATCGGCCTGACTAAGAAGTTTACTTTTAACACTTTTTGTTTTCCTTCAATAGAAAGCAAGGAAAACCTACACAGAACTTCACATGAATTAGAAAAACAAAACCCAGCTCTTTCGTTTAATTTCAGTTTAGGGCAAATATCTCTTCACAGTACAAGACAGCCCTGCCGTGCAATAGGGCTGAGGTAGGAAATGCTGGTTTTGCCTCAGTTTTGTTGATGACCTCAGGCCTTTGACGTCCCTGTGCACTGCAGCCGTCTGAGAGAAAGTCAGGGACTGTTGAGCAAACTAATCACATGCAGGTCCCTGAAAACAGACCAAAGGCATGCAAGGATGCTAAGGGAGCTCGCTGATGTTAGTGCAACTAACATCTATTAAGTTTRAAATAGAAGTTGGTGGAAGTTTCCTATAAATGGATAAAGGGAAATGTCATATCCGTTTTCAAGAATGCAACGGGTCAACATTGTTTAATGATCTGGACTTGACAGAGAGTACCTTCTCTGCAAGTGCACAGATGATACCTAGAAGAAGAATTTCTAGAATTGTTGATATGCTGAACCACAGAGCAGCTATTCAAAGCTACTCTAACAAGCTGGAAAAAAAAACTTAATCAAGTCTGACAAAGGCAAATACAAAGTCCTCCATCTGGGATAGAAAAAACMCATGCAAAGGAAGAGGCCAGCATGGACAGGCTAGGAAGCAGCTTGCAGAAAAGAACTTGGAGGTCCAGGTGGGCAGAGGGCTGGACATGAGCCAGCAGATTGCTGGCCAGCAAAGGACAGCTGCATACTTGGTAGTACCAGTAAGACTGGCCAGGAAGTCTCCCCCCTTTATCTGGCACCCCTGAGGTCATACCTTGCAGTTTGGGGTTCTCCACTAAAAGGAGAACATTGACAGACTGTTATGAGTTCTCTGGAAGGCACCAAGATAAATGGGGGCTGAGGCACATCACACACAAGGAGAACAGGATGAGAGATCTTGGTTTGTTCAGCCTTAAGAATAGAAGGTTGAGGGAGTAGGAGAAATCTTATTACTGCCTAATGGGAGGGTATAAAGAAAGCTGAGCCAAATCTTTTCAGAGGAACAGAGTGTTAGGACAAGAAACAAAGGAGACAAGTTGCAAACCAGCAAAATCCCTTTAGATATAAAGAATTACTTTTTTTTWAACTGAAAACTGTAGTCAAACACTGGAGTAAGTTACCCACCAAGATAAGTCTCCATCCTTGGAGACCAAGCATCCTTATCTAAGCCTGAGCAASCTGATCTAGATGGACTTGCTCTAAGCGGCAGGTTGGTCAAAAAACCTTCAGATGTCACTTCTAATCTATTATTCTGTGACTAGGTTGTGTAGGCCACCAGTGGCTACAATAATGACTGATGAGACTGCAGATAYGGCAAGCTTTCTTTGTCTCAGTGTGGACAGCCTACATTACTGGAACTTGTAATAGGGAGAGATGGAAGTCTTGTGAGATGGGCAGTGAAGTGTCCTCAAAGTCACTGTAAGCATAAAATGCTAACAATCCTTTACTGCTATGACTACACTCACACCAGAGTTCAAAAGTCTACTATCACTACCATAATATACAAGGAAGGCAGAAGTTCTGCTTTACTCATCTCCAGACTGACAGATCTGTTTACGAACTCACATGACCTCAAAATCCTTTTTCAAAATCCTTTTCAATGAGTCCCACTGAGCTCTGCCTGACGATCTTGCATATAGTCTCTTAGACGTAAGGTCTACAATGTCATTCTCCTCTAAAATATATTCTTTTCAACCAAGAGCAAGCAAACACTAGAAGCCTGTTTTCTGTATTACATTTCATACAGCACATGAATACAAAATTTAAGTATTACTTGAGTAGCAGACAAAATAAATATACTTTTCCACACAGATCCAGACCAGCAGTCTAAGATGCTTTCAAAAAATCTGTAACAGAATAGTTGTCAAAGACAGACCTGCAACACAGCAGAGAAGGCAAAATAACCCCCCAGCCAATGTTGATGCATCTGTAACTAGAGAAAACTGAAAGCCATAAAAGAAGAGTAAAGTGGTTTAGCTGCCTAGAGCTTGAAAGAAAATCTTATATAAGAACTTTTTCTTTATGCCAATAAAATAGAAAATTTTGTGAGATTACTAATGAACTGACTAAACTTGTGTCAGTGAAATAATCATGAACAGTGCCACTCTAAGCACACAACTTGGAACAAGGATAGGCTTCCACATTTGCGCCATACATCACATCAGAGAAATGGTGTGAAGACTGCAAGGTGCAGGACTAAAATCTTGCATGCAAAAGCAAAAAACTATGAAGTAGCTTTCTTTTAATGCAATTAGAGGCAACACATGGAACAATAACCTTGGTCAGCAGAAAATCAAGGAACTCATGGGATACTATAGCAATTAACTACTCCTTTATGTTAACACAAAAATTTACCTCATGCCAGTTGTAACAGTGTGAGATTACTTGTACATCCTTTGCCAACAGCCTTCCTGCATTAGCAGTTCATGACATGTTTTACAGAAAGGCAGTATCAAAACATGTGGCAAAGTACTTAAGATCTCTCTATACATTATAAAGTGTCCCCTGTGCCAAATGTGCCCATGCAAAACAATCAGGGTAACATGGAAAAGATCTAAAGGGACAACACAAAAATCTATCACTATGCTAATGAGCCAGAACACAATCTTTTTCCCCTAAAATTAGTTGGTAGCCCCAATGTACTTGACATRTCTTAGAGGACAAAGATTCCTGTTGGTACAATTCTCCACAATAATCAGATAAAGCAAATATAACTACCTCAATATGCTCAACAGTCCATAAACTTTCTTAGTTTTACAAACTTTAGTTCTTGCTCTCAGATTTCTCTTGGGATAAAAGCTGTATGCTAAAAAGGCACCACACCATGTTATTCACTGCTCATTCAGAACATGATAGACAAAAGCACATGCAGACAATGCTATTTTATCAGAAAATCCACAAAGACTGTACATTCYTACAAGCAATTTTGTATTCTTAATTATAGTGGAGGCCTTTCTGTCAGCAAAATGTTTCTTCAGCCTTCTCCATGTTTAAGATTACTGCATTTTATGTACACATACATACTGCTTGCTTGCCCTAAAGAGAATCTGGTTAGCACAGCAGGCACACCTTCCCTCCTGCTGCTGCTGCTGAGAGAGCTTCATGCTGCACAAGTGACCAAAACTGCACTAAGCCAAGTTAGATGGTGGCTAAAAACTAAARGCAATTCATCAAATGCAAAATCTATTTAAAAGCATTACATCACAGATTATGATTCTATGCAATGAGGCTGTCACTTGCCCAAGCCCTACCTGCTCAAAGAAAAAGACAAAACTCCTTCTCTCCCTTTCTCACAGTACACCACCSTGGTGGTGACAGCACCTCTGAAAACACCAGGTCTTGGCTTGCTTCTCTCTGTTCAGGACAGGAACCATTTGCTTAATTCTCACACACTAAGGCAGAACTACCAACTCACTTTAACAACAAGTGACATGCAAATTAAAATTAAATTAGAAAGCACGCACAAATTAAAACAGAACCAGGCTCTCACTTTTGAAGGTTGTTGAATTTTAATTTCCTGGGAGTCAGATGCAGAATCTGATTTGGTGCCTCCAGAATTTGGTTTCTCCTTTTTTCTCTTCTGCTTCTTTTTCTTCTTCTTCGCTCCCAAATCCCCTCCAGGACTTCTGCCAGAGATGCAAAGAATGTGCAATAAGAAAAATCAATACCACTGAACCTTAAATTTTAAAAAAGTTAAATATGGAAAAGCCAGCATTTTGATATGAAAAATCTAATAGCGTTTTGAATGTAAAGAAAAAGCAGCGGAAAAAAACAAGGAAGGGGGGAACTGAGAGCATTGATGAAAAACTTCCTGCAAGTGCTGTCTCATTTGTTTTATACTCTGACATCAGCACAACCAGGGATTTTGACATACTCATGTCAAATTGTAACATTACATAGAAACCAGTGCTCTTCTCCAGACTTTAATCCAGCACAAAAACAAAATAACCAAATTCAACAGTTTGGAGGAACACAAGAAAGTATGAGAACTGAGGAAAGTAACCTCCTTGGAAACTCAGTAACTATTAGTGCCCCAACACTTTTTCTCCCTCATGCTCAACCATAAGACACATCTGAATTTGAGAAGAATCCAGATGAAACATTCTGTTTTCTGGAAATTTTGTTCCCAACTTAAGCTGCAATGAAAGCCTTGCTGAAATCCCAGTAAGAGACAACACAAAGCTAACCAAATATTTGTGCTCTAAAACAATAAGCACAATGGGGTCAACTTTAATTTAAAAGCCCCAGCAACAAAGTAAAAATTGCACTTGAGGATTCTGATATATTTTGACTATTGATAACTTAAATTATTCTTAAAGGAGATTTTTATTTAAAAAATAATCAAGATACAGAATCAAGATTAGATCAGAATTTGCAAAGTGTGGGATGTGTTAGCAACTCTCAGACAGAACGGAAACACAGAGGCAATGAGTCAATTAACACTAAACTGTCTTCAAGAGGCTAATCTCTCAGCAAAACCACATGCACATAATGGAACTGAAGACAGATATCAGAGTTTTGGGGCTTGGGTGTTTTTCACTGGAAAAGAAAAAAAGTCAATGCAACAAACAATTGTTTCTTTTAATCTTGGAGGGGGAAAAACCCCATGTATCATACTGACAAACAAAAAGAAAGAAAACTCAGAAGAACATAACTAAAGTTATTACGATCAACATATTTGCAAGGGATATATTATATGCTGTAACATGCTCACTTTCAAGATTGTGATGACAAGTCTTAGCATCTACACCTTGCCTGAGCTGGTATTGTCAAGTAAACACCCTCCCTCCAGTTGGGAGGCCCAAAGCCTGCAATTAACCAAACAATGYAACTCAGCAAAGACTGATTTTTGTGAGATCCTTACTGTACTTTAGAAYAGTCTATAGAGAAAGATCAAACTCAAGAAGTTTGTAACATTCAAGGTTACACTGGAGTTACGCTCCCAGAACGAAAGCTCTGTAAATGCCGCAGCCTCTAGAACAGGACCAAACTGATACTCAATGGACAAYAGTAGAGCAGACCAAACACACTGGAGAGGTAAGAGAATTAGAAGCAYTTACTAGAAGGCTGCAGAAATAAAAGATGGACTTCTGTAAGTGACGCAGGGAGAAAATCTTTTGTKGCAGAATAAGCATACTGCTGGATCACCTACATGATCCACAATGAATCACAATTTCATTGAATCACAGCACTTAGGCTGGAAAACTCCTTTAAGATCAYTGAGCCCAGCATTAATCCAAGTCCACCACTAAACTATATCACTCAGTGCCACATCTACACATGTTTTCAATACCCCCAAGGATGATGACTCAGCCACTTCCCTGGGGAGCCTTTATCAATACTCAACAACCCCTTCAGTGAAGAGATTTTTCATCATATCCACTCTAAATCTCCCCTGATGCAAGTTGAGGCCATTTTCTCTTTTCCTGTCATTTGTTACCTGGGAGAAGAGGCTGACCCTCACTTGGCTAAAACATCCTTTCAGGGAGTCGTAGAGAGTAATAAGATCCACCCTGAACCTTCTTTTCTCCAGGTTAAACAACCCCACTTCCCTCAYRGCCACTCCTCACAGGACTTACTCTTCAGCCCCTTCACCAGCTTTGCTGCCCTTCTCTGGATATGCTCCAGCTCTAGTTCTGAGGCCAGGGAAGGGCTCAAAACAGATTCAAGGTGCGGCTTCACCTTGTCCAAGTACAAGGGTATGATCACTGTCCTTGTTCTGCTGGCCACGCTCTGTCCAACACAAGCCAGGATGCCATTGGCCTCCTTGGCCACCTGGGCAGCACAGTGTCGACTCATTTAAAAGAATAAAATGTAAATCTCTCTGAAGGCCTGTACATCAAGCTGACATTTTGTACAAAATTTAAACAGAAAACAKACCCAAAAGACTGGCAAGTGGTTATAAATACAGAACAGTAAAACCTCACACATGTGTACAAGGCCTAGGACTTCACCACCTCTATCTGGCAAAACTGAGATAAAAATACCAGCGGAAGTGATTTCACCTTTGCTGGGATTCAAAGAAGTATTTTTTTACTTTCTGCAACTGTCCACAAACTTGTCTTTCCCTGTAACACCTCACATATAGCAAACAAATGATGCCTGTGTGTCTCTGAGCTGTCTCACAAGGGTTTGTGTGMTGAACACCAGGCTATTTGGGGTTTCAGCAAACACTGCTCTTAACAGACATCCTGAGCAGGCACTGAGCCTCAAACTGCACCAGTGCAGCTCACTTGTCTTCTTGTCTTTCAGGATGATCCAGTGTCACATACACCACAGGGGAATTTTGCTCACTAGGATTACCTGAGGGTCAATGTTTTATTTAGTTTGGTGAAATAATGAACAATTGAGCTAAAAAAAAGCTTGGCAGCTATGGAGAAAAATCAGCTTTGCCAAGCTTTACTAATGTTATCCCCAGTCAAACTGTACTTTTACCAGGACAATCACAGTTTGTACTTTGACCAATTCAAGATCTTTTTCATTTAGAAATGTATAGTCTTCAACAGGGAAAGAAGGAAGATAGAAGTAAACTGCTGTAAAATATACGTGGCATTTAAAACTACACTACTAGTTTTTAATTTTTTTTTTTTTAATGTTCCAAAATCCCAGTCCTTGGTTTATGACCTTCAGGTTTAAATCTTTCACACTGTCTGTTGCAAAATAAATACTAGTATCTTTGTCTGACAGGTTATCCAGGGATCATTCTGAGCAGTTATTTATGCAGTCTCTTCCTTGGGTCAGTTTATTTTTTACTGTTACAGTCCACACAATGTAAAAAGAGGATTTAAATAGAGTTCTACTCATCCTGCTGTTTAGGCATGCCTGCAACCCAGATATTTGGCAGAAGGCAGCACACAGAACTTCTACTCAGTAAACAGGTTTGTCGAACACAAGTTATAACCAGAGATACCAAGCAAATCAGGGCAGAAGCAGAACAAAAACATCTCAGGATTTGTTGTCCTTCTCATGCTCTGCCTTGAAAAGAACAGAAAGGCTCTAAAACTGGGAGTGAGAATGGCTGGGAAGGGAGGAACTTGGTTGCTCAACTTGTAGCAATTATGCTAGACTTGACAGCACAAAGGATATGCAAAGGTAACAAGATTGAAACCAAGGGCTCCTATTAAAAGTTTTCTCTGACATTCTTGTGTGCTGACTAAGATCTGAATTCTCCTGTCTGGTCAGATCCATCTGTATGATTGAATTGTATCTCACACTTAGAAGCTGGGAGGAAAAAAGTTACCCATTTTTATGAAAGTTGACCTTTAAGCGGGAAATCTCTTTTTACAAACTACCCTGCACCTATAAAATGACACAACTCCGAGATCAGGTCTTATGTGGGAAGCAGAAAAACAATACGGAGCTCAGGGTGCTGCCATGACAAGGTGGCAGGTCAGGAAACCTGACCTTTTCACACATCAGATCAACACATCTGCCCCAGTCCAGCCTGCCACGCGGACCACAACAKATTATACAAAGAAAACCATTCAATGTTAGACTTCTGGAAGTATTGACTATGTCAGTCTAGTGGAGACACACTTACACCAGGAGAACTTTAATGACAGGAGGGCAAGTCTGTACACTGAGGTTCAGCTATATGTAAGTACAAGCACAATCTAAGATATCTTTAACTGCACCCACAATGACAATTTTGTCAGTCTGATAAATAAGAAAAAGGTGAGGCCAGCATAAAAGTGACATGCAAATCAAAATTCAGTTGAGCCAAGAGAAGGGTCAAAATACCTTATTCTCCCCCAAAATGACTTAACCTTGCTCCAGAAACAGGCTGTGGATAGGACTCTGAGATAGTCACTTAGGCCTACAGATTTATGATTTTGTCTGCAAGTCACAAATGCAAGCCCATGATCCCACCCACATACCTTTCCACTTATGTACACACATCTGGTGTTTTGCATAGATGTGGGAAAAAATACTTTTGCTTCTCCCTGCATGTGGTGGTGTTTTGGTTGGATAGGGTTTTTTTAAACTGAAAAATGGGAATACTTAGTGCATATGGGGAGAAGTGTGGCAAGGGTGGAGAAACTTACTTTATGAGGCTAAGAGCAAATCCATAGAAAAGCCGAGATGGAAAAAATCCTGAGGAGCATCACAATTATCTTGTTCAGGTGGTCAAACTTTTTGGTTCCCTTGGTTTGAGATTATCTTTCTCACTGACTAATTGTCACTATTATTTTAATTTCCTCTTTGAACACTAAATTCTGCTTTAGCAGAAACAGACTTTTGTAATGTCAACATCTGTTTTATGTTACATGGAATGGTAATTTTAAGTTAGCAATTTCTCAAATTTAAAACCAAACATGTACTTCAGATGTTTATTTTTAAACTGCAAAGTCCTGTGTGGGGTTCTTGCCTTCACAGTACTTCTCTCTCTGTGAGTAAGTGAGGTTGCAAAGCTGCATTTCTGAAGATGTTACACAGATCTTTTTGATCACAAAAATCAGGTCTCATGTATATGGGCCAGACTTCAAAAAATTTTAAAGCAGTATTATTTATACAAGGGCTGTCACTGGTTCATAAAGAAAATGGAGGTTTAGGTGCAAAGGGCTTTTTCATTGCTGTGAAAAACCACCACTCCAAGACAATATAGAAAAGTCTTGACCAGAAGGGTCTATGCCCTTCCAATTCCAYTTACTAACAAACTGCCATTACAAAGAATCTCTCCGCATGAAGATTTCTTTTGTATACATTTCAATACTTGAGAATGCAAGGTTTTTAGCATGAAAACCTAGCAGCAATACCTTAAACCCTAACCCAAGAGTATTCCTCAGATTTGCATATTTCCTCTGCCTCACCCTTCAAGTCTGTAATCTGAACTCTGAGCCGTAAAACCCACCTGCTAAAACCAAGCACTGCTTCCACAACCCTAAAAATATTTGCTTCTTTTTTAAATCTAGAAGTAGTATTCATTATAAAGYTGGCCTTTTTAAACAGTAATTATAGGGGTCTACTACTAAAACATTCAAAGCAAATAATTTGTGAGTGCTGGGAGAGCTGTTTAAAGGTCATACCTTTTTCTCATGTGTTTACTAAATGTTTTGTGCCCAAGGCCTTTCTGGCAATGAGCATAAGGAGCTATTTAGAATGTGAGAGACCTTAAAAGGCTGGACTTAGCAGGGTGGATCCAGGTGCAACATTTTTTTCTRCATACACAATAACAAAGATATTTTGTAAATCACACTTTATTACAACACAGAACAAATACAGCATAATGCGTCTAGCAGGAGCAAACTACAGAACAGGAAAACAGCAATGAGTCACACAACATACATAATCCTGTCTCTAAAAAACAGGAGCAGAATCAGAGGACAAAGACATTTTCACAGTTAAGATCTACAAAATGGTTATTTTCTGCTGCACTCATACAGTGCTCAAGCACAAAAACCCCTGCAAATTTAAAACCAAAAAAACCAAAAAAGTAATATATATCTAAAAATCACGTTTTCCTGTGGGCAATATTCTAAGGACTTATTTTCAAATGTCAAGAAACATCTTGAAAATAACTTAACTTACATGGCAATCCAGTAGAGACTGACACACAATATTCTGCCTCTTTMTAAAAAAGTGCAGGTTAAAATAGAATGAGATTAAATACTGATCAGCACTAATGGAGACCACACAGAATTTAGCAAGTCAGTTGACACAGTCATAGTCTCAAGTAGTTGGATTGCTCATAAATTGCTTAAGCATATAAAACCTAATTTAAAAGCTTGAAGCAAACTTTAAAGTTACCTCGAGAATTAATACACAATGACAGGGGCAGGGAATAATTAATTAGGCTCCTATTACTATAGGTTAATCTCTCAGATCAAGAGTAGATCTTGCATGCTCCACTGTGAGACTTTTCCTTTCATCTGCTGGAATTCGTTTGAGTATTTCAGCCTCCAGACAAAAAACAGCAAACAAGATTTTTCAAAGATTACAGGAAAATAAAGTAATTTAAGAGTCAATATGAGACTTCATGCAGCAGATACTAATACTTAAGAGGCTTTTTTTACTGGAATGATCTACCACTAATTTAACTAAACTTACTAAAAAACACTCATTAAAATACATCTGGGTTATTCAACAGAGACAAGTTTTGAGTAGAGGGCGATACAGGCTACAGTTGGTGTCCCTTAGAGAGCAGTGAGACACGTGTTGGAGTAGAGCAGCGAGCTGTGACTCAGAGCACACCGAAGTGCAATTCTTTGTTCCCTGGTTGCTCCTTACACACTGCACTCGCTGTCACCGCAGCCCCAGCACAGCCACACACAGAGCTACGCTGCAGAGGGCAGCTACAGCCCAGGCATGCACACAGACAGACAGACAGGAGAGGAAACTGAAGTAGGAATATATTCCAAATGAATTCTGGACAGGCATTACCTGAATCAAACCTGAATCTGGCTATCATTACATGAATCATTACCTGAATTATTACCTAGCTATCATTACCTGAATTATTACCTGGCTATTAAACAATCCCAACTAGGATAGGATGCCAGGTCGGTTCCTATGAAGAACAATAAATAACAACTCTTTACTCTTAGGACTTTAGTTTTACGCATTTCGGAATCACAGACTGTGACATATGTACTGAAGCAAATGTAACAAAAGCCYCAAAATATCAAAACACTATTTTGTCCGTTTTAATACCCCAGATTTATATTACTGTAATTATTTCTAACGCGATYATTTTAGTGTGCGTGCCATTAACTCAATGACAGAGCATCAAAGTTTTCCCCCTTCCTGCCTTCTAGACAAGTCAGGCTTCCAAAGTCCCTTAGATTTTTCTTGCCACACTCAAGCTTGCTGTCAACCAAATCCTAGAAGCGGAAGACAGCGGAGTACATCCTCAAACATCAGTCACCTACAGAAAAGCTCTAAAGCAGATCAATCACAAATTCACGAGGAAGATATTTGTGTAGCACTGTATAGATTAACCTACTTCTATTTTAGGTTACTCCAGCCACTCCTGGCTGTGACAACAAAGCGCCTTCTCTGCAATCACGTTTTTAACCCCTCAAAAAAGAGAAAAAAWTCAAATTAAATGAAGCCGACTTTTGAAACATATTCCTCCCACTCCCCTGCCACAAAAGCCTTCAGAGCAAGCTAGAACCTTGGCACCTCGTGCCTGAACGGAGTCATACCGCAGCCAGCCCAACAGCGGTCGGGTGGCAGGGGCCGCAGCTATGCTGGCTGCCTCTCCCATCAGCTCCCCAGGCAACTGAAACACCGCCTGATGCTCAGCGTGGGAAGATCTGAGACGCGAGATTAGCGGAGAAGGAACTACAACCAGACAACAGCGTCTGCCCCGGCTACTGCCGCGCTAAAACACGCGCTCTGCTCTCCACAGCGTGTGGATCTGGAGGTGACATCTCTGGGAGGACAATGGGTGAGGAGGAGTGTCTGCAGGACAGGCTGACACGGACGCTGCCCGGAGCGGAGCGCGGCCGCAGGGAGCGGGCGGTGGCTGTGGGTGCGGATGGGCGCGGGACGGCCCGCGGGACCGCTCAGCCGGAACCACCGGGAGGACACGGGGGCATCTCCCCGCTGCAGGGGACTTCCTGACGGCCAGAAATACGCAGAAACGCCCCCAAGCCCTAAAAGCGCCAACAACAAGGCAGGATTTACCCTCGCTTATACGGCGCGATTTCAAGGCCGGTGTCCGGCGGGTAAGTGCCAGCCCCGCCGCCCCCTTACCTCGGGCCGCGCCGGGCCGGGCCCGGGTTCCCGCCTCTCCCCTTGCGGGCAGAAGGGCGCGGGGCTCCGGGCCGGGCGGCAGGGCCGTTCCACGCCCGCATGCTGCGGCCCGGGCTGGGGCCGCTTGGCGGCCCGGCGCAGGCGCCGCGGATGAGCCGGGCCGGGCCAGGCCGGGCCGCGCAGGCCGCCCGCCACYGGGCAGGAGCGCCCAGCACACCCGCGCCGCCGAGGGACCGCGCCGGGCATCAGGGGAGCCCGGCCCGGGCACCTCCAGCCCGGCCTCTGCCGCGGCGGAGGACACGGAGCTGCCTCCCCGAGCCACGCGCGCTCCCCGAGCGCGCCCCTACCCCTTGGCGTGCTCGGTCTCCTCCTCATTGTCGCCGTCTATGCCGCAGGTGTCCTGGTCATCCAGCTCCAGGCTCTGCTGGCTGGCCGCGGACTCGCTGTCCTCCGCCATCACGGGGGAAGGAGGGAGGGAAGGGGCGGGGGAGCCTGTGAAAGAACCGGGGCGCACGGGCAGACGCGGTCCGGAGCAGCTCCCTCTAGCTGCGGTCCTTCTCCGCGCCAACGCCGGGGAACGAGGAGGCGGCGGCCGCCGGGGCTGCCCGGCCGCTCCCGCCACCCCGCGGGGACCGGGGCGGGGCCGGGCGGGGAGCGCTCCATGCCCTGTCCCGCCCTGCTCTGGCCAGCACTGCCCAGCCCAGCCCTGCCCTGCCCGGTACTGTCGGGCGGTGCGCTCCGGGCCCGGCGCCGCTCCGGGCCCGGCAACGCACCGGCCTCCTCRTGCCGACATCCGCGCTGCTTCGCCGGCCCTCTGCGGCCTGGGGATCCCGTCCGTGGGCGCTGCCCCCACAGCCGCGGCGAGCAGGGCGCAGCCCCGGCGGGTCCGTCCCCGGAGTCCCTGGGACTGGGCCTGCAGCCGCCGGGCCTCGGCAGCTCCAACACGCGTCCTGCCGGCTTCCCGCGTTTCCTTCTCACACCATAAACACTCGGACGCCCAAGTTATTTTCATAGGTCTCCTTAGAGCTTAGTAGTGACTCTTGGTGTGCTGCTCGATGCACAGACCAAATACAAAATACCCAGCTTCTTGTGGCAACAAATTGGAAAAATGGAAGAGAGAAAAGGAAATAAATTACTTCAGATCTAGCTCTGCCTTGCTGCTCCCACTAATATCAGCCACCAAAGAACAGAGCAGTGTCTAGGGGACCCTCCACACCASCATCAATCTCAGCTTTCTGGCTCTTCCCCATTCTACCTTCCAGGTTCTGTCTCTCCCCAGTTCTCCGTAAGAGACGCAGTCRAGGTTCTGTCATAGCTACACAAAATTAACCTGTGTCTACAATTCAGAGATGCTTTTGAGCCACCTCAGATGCATGTATGAGCATAGGTCCAGATGCACAAATGGACTTTGCCATTGCTGTATTTAACTTTTTCCTAGCTGACTCCCAGAAGAAGATCCAGGACTCAAAATGAAGCTCTATGAACAAAATTTGCTGCTGGTGGAGGCTGCTGAGGCCACCAGGGCAATCCCAGCAGTGTGGCTGCTGGGCACTCACAGCRCTTGCTCTTTTCCCAAAGCCTTTTGTATTTCTACAAGCTCCATGCTAGAAAACCTGGAATTGAATGGTAATGATTTATACCAGGAAAACAAATAAAGAGCAACTTGTGTTAAGTATTTGAACTGTCATGATTTCCAGGGTCATATCAAGCTTTCTGAATGAGATCCAGAATTTCTGAGTGCTTGGTTTGGCAGTGCTGCTGAACACYACATTAAAACATAACAATAGGGTGCATCAGTTGTAATTTCTCCTTATCTTTGCACCTGTGAAAGCAATTTAATGTGAGGAAGCTATTGCTTCTGCCCTATTTAATGTTTGATCTGTATTACTTTTTTCCATTTTTGATTTGAGGTGGCATCATACTTTGCTCTGTTGYGTATTGCAGGTGACATGTCAAGTAAAAGATCTTGCTACCCAAACAGAAGAAAGCTAAATGTTCTTCCAGCTGTCAAACTCTGATCCTCTGTGTACTGAGCACTAGCCTGGGGCCACCCTTCCTCCCACTGCACTTGGTCCTTTACAACTTGTAAGTTGCCACAAGAACTTGTGATTCAAATGCATGAGACGGAATCTGTAATTTACACTTGGCCAAGTATGACCTCTCAGTGTCAAGCCCATCGCTGTAGTTTAGAGGGAAAATGTTTCTATCATGTCACTCCACTTTGAAATGACCTTTAGGAGTGAACCTTCATTCAGTTGTAATGCATAAGAGAGAAAGGAAACCTCAAAACAAAGGCACAATACCCAATAGTTTTCAATCACAAAAAGCAATTGTAAAGYTGTCCTGTAGCCTGGAGAGAAGTTAATCCAGTGATTATTAATTATTTTTTCCCCCCTCATAATAGTGTGTAAGAGGAAGTGAAGAACAGTAGGTCAATGACTGAACAGCTGTATTGAATCACWGTGTTGGAGAAGCTGTAGATTTCACGGTCTTCTTTCCTTTATCACAGTTTTCCTCATTCATTGAGACAAATGGAGTAGAAGAGGCCTGGATCCTGACTCTTCTTGCATTTTATATTGTCAGTTAAAGAGGCAATATGAATTTCTCYCAGCAAGCTGCCCTGCTAGGCATTCCCCTGGAAGGGGGACTGTAGCTGCAGAATGGCTGCTATTCTGTACTTTGTAGCACATGTGAAGTGAAGAGTAACCTTAAGCGTAGGTTGATATCCTGAGATTATTATCCAGGTTTGACCATGGCAAGGTGAAAGGAGAGCACTGGATTGTGCTTTGCATTTCATGAAAATGTAACTTTTGCTTTTACCACAAGCAGAGTAGTTCACCAAAAGTGAGAATTAAGCACCTGTCCTGCACTGCGGATTTCTGAGGCAGCTTTGCATTTTCGAAATTACGAGACATATCCCCAGAGCATTTAAATTCACTCTGCAGACACTGCTCATCAGTTACACTACTTGATAGATGCTGGCTATCACTTGTGTAGTTGTCTTCTGAAAATAGAGCAGCAAGGTGAAAAAATGTATCTTTGAATTTCATGACCCCAGGTGCTCAGCCACAGAGAGTTACTGGAGTATGAAACAGTGCCCAAAAAGGGCTGTGGGCGTCTGTACTTCCAACATTTCTGCTGCTGCATGTGGGTATGTCCAGGAACCCTCCAAAATGCTGCACACCAGTACTGCAGACACAACCCACAGACTCATACCAGTCTAAGCAGACCATAAAACCCCCTCAGAAATGTTTAAACTTAACCAGGTAAAGAACTTGTAGAGGTGCAAACTTACTGGTTTTAATTGATAAAAAAGACCTCTTCCTAGATGCACAGGGAAGGTAAAAGCAAAAGCCTTTTATTTTATGAAAATTGAAAAGAAGAAAGCAAAGTCGTTTTGCACAAAAGCTGAAAAATTATTAACAAAGGAAAATAGACTTCCTTTGCAGGAGATACACTTCACTTAATACCAAATGGCATATCATGAAATCAATTAAAATATTTGCAGCATGTCATGAAGTATTCATCAGTTGGATATTTTCTTGGGTCTCCTTAGAGCTTTAGTAGTGACTCTTGGTGTGCTGCTCGATGTAGACAAAATACCCAGCTGCTTATGGCAACAAATTGGAAGTAACTAAGAGAGAAAAGGAAATAAATTACTTCAGATCTAGCTCTGCCTTGCTGCTCCCACTAATATCAGCCACCAAAGAACAGAGCAGTGTCTAGGGGACCCWCCACACCASCATCAATCTCAGCTTTCTGGCTCTTCCCCATTCTACCTTCCAGGTTCTGTCTCTCCCCAGTTCTCCRTAAGAGAYGCAGTCGAGGTTCTGTCATAGCTACACAAAATTAACCTGTGTCTACAATTCAGAGATGCTTTTGAGCCACCTCAGATGCATGTATGAGCATAGGTCCAAATGGACTTTGCCATTGCTGTGTTTAACTTTTTCCTAGCTGACTCCCAGAAGAAGATCCAGGACTCAAAATGAAACCCTACAAGCACTCAAATACTTTGGGCATCTTGGTGGCCAACATGAGTTCACAAGAACCCCAGGTTACTGGAGGAAGAGCCATCTCTGCTTGGCAGTAAGAAATACTGGTGATTGGGAAGCCTAAATTCCCAGTACAGGGACTGGATGAACTATCAGGTTCATGGGCAGGGTTGTACCATGCTTCTCCTTGCTCTTCTGCAACTGAATAAAGCCAGCCAGGCACAGATATTGYTTCCCTCAAGCAGCCAGGCATAACCCAGACTTGTTTACCTGCCTAGTAACACATTAATTACATCCCAGTGAGCTGGTGATATATAATCCAGCATTCAGGCTATTGGCRTCATCTGATCAATCTATGTGTTTTGATTATTAAACACTGCAGAAGAAAAGTATCTAAAATTTTCATGCAGTCATAGGACTGCTCCTACCTTTACACACCACATTGAAATATTCATGGCATTTATAATTTTAMATGGATTTGGATTGCAAGTAACAACTTGGTGTAAACATTTTTAATCTTGTAAATTGGAAGGAAAATTAGTCCAATTTGAAAATAAGCTAGTATTTTAGTGTTTCCCCTATTTTTCTAATTAGCATTAAAAAAAGTTATTGAGCAAACAAAAATATTTAGACTTTGGTTCATTCAAGTGTCTACTACTACTACCTCACATTGTTTTTCTAATTGGCTGCACTTTATGGTGAAAACTTAAATACTATCTTCCTCAATTCTGAATGAGAGGCAAGTGTAAATCAATAAGATTGAAAATAAACAGAAAAAATGCACCAAAACACTCTGCATAATTGTTACAGTTAACAACAGCAGAAGTGGAAATGGTTAGAGAAGGAAATGAACTCGTGATCCCACATGTTACACACCTGTATCCATGTGAGATCACAGCTCTGATCTTTATAGTTTGTCTCACCCACTGTAGCTCTTTCCAGCCCCCCTGCATACCCTGCTTGGGGAGCTGCAGACTTGCCTGTTCTCACAGCCCCCTTGCTGATGGCCTGTATTGGCTGCAGTGGTCAGAGTGGGGACAAGCATTCTCAAAGTATCCTGTTCTTTCTGCTGCACTCTCCTTCAGCTTTTTAAAATTCCATTTTCAAATGCAGCTCATACCTTATCTCTTCTGTTTTACAGCTTACCTTTGCACAGAACTTCTCCATGTGGTGTCTGCATTGGCAAGGGCTGTGGGCTGTGCAGCACTGAAGAGGGTTAGGCATTCACATACATAGTGAAAACATCAGAGCATTAAAAAATATGTATGATAAATACAAACCTTTGTGCTTAAAGGTATGAGTGATAAGGATATTATTGCTGTTATTATTGCTAGTAGAGATTTCAAGATTTCAGTTCTCCAAACCATCTGTTTTTGATGATTGTTGGAAGCAGGATACAAGACTTACATCAAACACAGGTTCAAACTGGTTCCAGTACTGCTCAGTTTCTGAGATCCTAGGGTCTCTAGCCCCAAAAAGTAAAAAAACTTAATAAGAGTGATGAATAATTATGATGAATATATAAATATTTTGCCTTTTTATGTCTATTTTAATTCTGAGACCCTTCTCAAACTATGTATATGAATGAGAATTAGTGGTGACAGATTTTTTGATAAAGACAATGTTGACACAGGTACTGCAGGAGCCCTGACTGATACTCAGCAATTACTTCTGCCCATCCAATCTTCAAATCAATCCAATTTACTTCCATCAGCTCTGCAACCAGTTCTCCCACTAGCCTTTTACACTTGTCCCTATCAATGTGCTTGCTGTTTCCTTCTCTTTGAAGGGAGGCTGCAGGTACGCCCAAGATGCTTTATTTCCCTCATTCTGAATGAAGGGAGCAATAGGTACATTAATTATTCTTTATCTCTTGACCATTTCAGTAGTTTTTCCAAAATGAAAGTTTTTAGAGTTTTTTTTTTGTCTGTTTCAGATAGTTCTTTACCCACAAAGACAAAAGAACTCCTTCCTGTGACAGATGTGCCTTGTGGGTGGTTAGAAACAGATTAACAGCATGGTTTAGGTTGCACACCTATAGCAWGGAGAATTACACTGAATTAAGAAGTGTCTCATAGACATAGTGTCTTCCCTATGAAGACAATGGAAAATCAGACTATTATAACTCTTCAATTTCTATGCAGAGTTTTTTTAGATTTTATGGTAAGATTTTACCCTTCAGAATTTTACAACTTTGTGCAAAAGAACAGACTCTATCAAGTGTGCAACAATTGCAGAGTTAGTTACTTGAAATATAGATACTAGACAAGCTTGAATCACRAAATTTATACATCAGGTTTAGCTAGAAGGCAAGTGTGAATAAATCTCTTGGAAGTTGAAGGTACCACAGAAACTCAGAATTAGCATGGTTTTGACCCTGCAATGTCAGACCACAAGGACAATTAAGCAAATTTATCCAAGCCTTTATGGGCTCTTATGCCAGTTCTTCCAGTCAGTCTGGGTGAGCAACCCTCACTTGGCCATTGCTTGATGTTGAAATGCTGACACTAGTATTTAAGCCAGATTTTGTATCAAGAGCACTTATATACGTCCATGTGAATGTGTATCCATGCACGTGTGCATGCACACACACACTTATCTAAGTGTATTTCAAGGATTTCGAGGAATGGAAGACCAATCCAGCTGTCAAGACAAATACATTTCTCATTGGGGGAACCTGGCTATCATGTTTTGCTTCTCTCATTTGTATTTTATTATTTAATGTAGGATTGCAAGGTGTTAAATGCAAGTTAGAGCAAATAGCATAGGTACAAAGAAAGCTTGCCCTCACCAACACCTAGAAGTAGCTTCACTGACAAGTCTAATCTTAGAGTGTCACATTGTATGTCCCATTGATGTGTGTCCTCACAGCATGGTACAAAACTGAAAGCAGAATCAGGGAGTTGGGTTTATAGAAGGGGCCTTCCTTGAAGATAGAGAAGACAGAAGCCAAGGCCCATAGCTTCTCTCATCTCCAAGCTTTTTAAATGTCCTACAGTCACAAAATCAAAACCCTTTAAAAAACAGTGTTTGTAACAGGACCCACTTTAAATAACTTCTTTCAGTTTTGATGCCCAACCTCTCTTGCAGCAGGACCAGTGGTTCCTTTGAAAGTGGGATTTCTCATCTCACAGCATTATTTTAAGCACCATTTCATCCCTTTATAATATAAAACTGTCAGGAGCATTCCTCTGTTTGGCTTATTGAGGAGTCTGTCTTTCTAGTCATGTGAACACAAAGTCCTTCTCTACAGAATTACAAAACTAACCTGTAAACAAGTATTTCATTTGTACCTCCCTGTTGTCATCACATTTTCCTTCCCCATGCCTGTAAGTTTCTAAGGCAGAATAGCTATTTAATGATCAAACAAACTAACTGGCACTGTTCATTCCTAGAAGAAAAGCACATCAATAAAACAAGAAATACTTAAGTGGTAATAGACCAGTTGCCAGTTTGCAAAGTAATTACCTGTGGATACCAGAGGATTACAGCTGAAAAGAACTAGACACCCTTTCTGTTATTACTGACAAATAGAAGACAGAACCTGGTCTCAATTTAACAGCTGGAATTATATGAGTAAATGTAATAAAAACCACTATTTTCTTCTGAAAATTGCACTTGACAGCTGCTGATTTGTTCACCTGAAGCTCCAATTCCAATTGTTTTACAGCATGGAAATGAAAATAGCACATATGATGAAAATATAGTGTATGTATGTATCTATAGTGGCATTTGATATAGCATAATATTATATATAAATTATGTGTGAGTGTATATGTGTATATATGTATATATATATATATATATACACATAGTAAGGTTAGCGTTATGAAGCATTAGTGTTGAACCTGCCAGTTTTTCTGTTAGTAGAGGAAGAGGAAAGAATAATCTAGTTGCTCCTATTTTCCTCAACTTTGGAAACAGTAGTTAAATTTGTTTTTCTTTTATTTTGTTGGAAACCCAAGGTGCTATTCACAAGGCAGAATATAGAGCCATCAGTGATGATGAATTTTTATTTGAATGGAGATGTCATAAGCTGAATACTTCCCCAGCAAAAGGGCTGGCCAAGGTCTCTCAGCTGACAGGGATCTCTGCACTTGGACTGATAGCAGGCCCAGGAAATTACTGATGACCCTGTGCCAGCTGCCTACTGGTGCTACTGAAGTTGTTAACTGTGCTTTTCTTGAAATGATAAACTGCTTCACACACAGCACGTCTGGAGAAGCAGTTCACCACCAGGTGGCAGATACCACAACTTGAATTTCAAGTGCTGGAGAGACCAAACGGCAGCACTGATTCAGAAAAACCCTATTTGTTGCACATGTATTTTAGAAAGGTAAACAGATGCTCTTCTTCTTTGACCAAGTCCAAGGATGGACTGCATGGACCCTACCATGCTCCAAGTTACAGATTATTAATAGTTGACTACTGTGTTATAATAAATTTTAATTCCCAGATGAATTCTCGTTAAGAAAAAAAATAGCCTTTTTAGTTCACTACAGATCTTCCTAGAGTACGAATAAATATCTCATCCAACACTTGCTCATTTATACCTGTACTGTTCTGTAGGCTAAAGCCTACATAGGACATTTGGTTTCTTACTAATTTCAAACATACTGGTTCACAACAGTGAGATAAAATTGGTCCCTGAGAGCATTCATGAATAGAATGAAGGGCAGAAAATGAAAATATTGCCAAGATATTTCAAGAGTGCTTAATTCACTCTACTAAAGGGACTCAGTCCTCCCTGTAACAAAGAAAAGCATTATGAGCCATTTCCAAATGCTGGGCCTTCCTTTGTAATCTGTTCATTTCAGATCAGAACCACAAGTTTGTATAATTTGTCTAATATGTTAGATTGCAAATGCTCCAAGGCAGTAACCAGTTCTTGTCCCTGCAGAGGGTTTAGCTACTGGTACCCTGACAAAGCACTTAATCGAGCAGTAAGAGGTCATTATCACAGTAAGTCAAGGTGCTTTACAGACAGTTTAAGAAGCTTTGAGAAGCAAGTATTTGAGCAGGAAGAAAGCGGGAGCTGAGGGACAACCATGAAGCAAATTCACTCTTAGTGAGTGTATTAACTGCCAACAGTGCTAACATTTCAGAAAGAAGACAAACATATTTTCATTATTTTTGTAAGCTTTGTCTTTACAAACTTGCATTTTTTCCCTATTAATATCTGCCATCATAAAATAAGAAAACAATTGCTTTTCTAGGTCATATTCTACATGGACTTGGAGCTGCTGATGCCAAGATCTATTCATGTTGTACTCTGTTCTTTGTGTTTTATAAGCTTTGTTAGTACTTGCCTCACCGTGCAAGTGCAATATACAAGTGAGAAAATTTCTTTGTATTTTACTGATGTATCTGCATCAGTAAGTTTTTGAAAATTAAAACATGGAACTTATCACTGGACTTTTAGATTAGGCATAACCTACTCTAATCTTAATCTTAAATCTTAACCTGTTACCTGAACTGCCTTAACTCTGTTCCAGCTTCATTTAGCATATGGCCCAGGTATGGATATAGAGAAATACATTTCATAAACTATGTATTTTGCAAAATTAAACTATCACACCAATTTAAAAATGCTATTTTATAGAAGATTTGAAACATACCCACATGGTTTTTGTTCAAGTATATTTGCTGTATTTCCACAAATCATCAAATGAACATAAACCCAACACAATTAAAGAAACAAACCACTGCAATTTAATAGCAACAATCTCACTTTACAAGATAGCAATGATGGAAACTTTGCAAAGGAATGTGAAAAAAAGAATGTAATTAAAAATGACAGATTTAAGACAACAGAAAACTGGAAATTAAATAGCACAATAATTCTAGTATGCAGAAATTTTATTCAGAATGTTTACTTATGCAGCATTCTGATTAATAAGTGACACTGTATTACCAGCACTTACTAACATCTGATAAATACTATGCCCTTAAAGTCATATTTTTCTGTTCAGTGACCTTGCACAAACTGACAATAAGTAACCCAGAGCCCAAAACCAGTTCACAGGTGGTCAGTACAAAATTCCAAAACAGAACAGGAAAGGACCTGCCACATACACCATGAGTAAAATGTAATTTAGTGCTGATAAGGTGATTTCAATATTCAATGCACTCCACAATATTTTAGATTCCTTTTACAACATATACCACTTCCAAACATGAACCAAAGCAAAAGGTGATCTGGCTTTGTGGATGGAAAGGAGCACTGACCTGGGAACTAGGAAATTAGGATTCAAATCTGGCTAAAGATCAGGTTCCCAAGTAAGACTTACAGTAATATGGAACTTACAAGACTCTCTATGAAAACCTTGAAATTTACTGAAAATAAAGCAATGACTGTGAGTTGGGGCTTATTATTACAAATTAAATAGGAACTATAGAGAACTTAAATCACTTTGGAGATTATGTATAAACTTTAGTAAGCATGACTGCTGCTAATCTGCATAAAAATGACTGAATAAAACATGATAAACTGAATGTATATGAAGGATTCTACAAAAGTGGAAGTCTCATACTTCTGCTTCTTAGAACCCAATTCATGAAAAAGTGAGAAGAGTGCAGTAAGTGTGAGTACCCACAGAAATCTCAGAAAGAAAACTGGCCCATGGGAAGTGCGACTCCACAGGAAATTTTGGTGATACCAGGATTTCATTTCCACTGTCTTCAGTGATACTTAAGCAAATCATTACGTATTTATCAAGATACAGAGGATGCTTTTCTGAAAAGGGGTCTAAATTTCAGTATTGACTTAAGCTCATGAGAACTGCAAAAGAAAGTCACACGAGCATAAATATGCACAGGAAAAATGAAACCAAAGTATTTTTCTTTTTAAATACCATAAAATAATGTGATAACCACTAACAGAGGAAAAAATCCCCAAAGATACTTTTTGCAGTTTATTTTCAATTATAATTTTTGGATAACCAAGCAGCTCTGTATGGAAAAAGCACAGAAGAGTAATTCTGGCACTTTTGGATAGTACATTTGTTTTTTCCCCCAATTTTTTTTAGACACATTCAGTCCACTTGCTCGGCCGATAGTCCATTTTATATGAGCATGATTAGCTCATGGGATTCCAGAGGAAACTAACAATATATACAGTCACTGAAACTATCTTCTTGGCTACTCTGGGCCCTTTAAAATGACTTCTAAGTCTATCCTGGCTAAACAGAATCCACAATATACATGATAGCTACAGAATACACTGTATTGAAATGAGAAATGCTCAGCACAAAATGGGACTCTTGGCATGCAGCTTAAAATAAAAGGTAGAAGTTCAGAAGTTTATAAAATCTCAAATGGGGTCAATTAAAAGGACTTAGCAAAAGAAGGGACTGTTCATTGTTACTGTAAAAAAGGCACTTTGAGAAAATGGTACCAGAATTGGAGGAATCTTAGTCGACACAAAGTTCAGTTTGGTTTCATAAAAAGGCTTCAATGCTGAGGGATGCTACTCAAGTTTCCTGCAGTTGTACATTAAAATAAATTGCTGAGTAGTTTATAATAAAGGACATAATATGTTTACAACCAACTTGTAAAATTAAGAAAAGCATAGTATAAGCAAAATATTACTAAAAGCAGCAATGCATAGCCTTTCATTGAGATAATGCACAATTTTGGACACCATGTGTCAAACTTCTGTTTTTAAGATACTTTCAGTAGCATTATCAACATAAAATTGGCCTACACAACAAAAGCTTTACCAGCTCCCATTCATAAGGAGATTGAGGTCATAAATCAACCAAAACAATTTGTCAGTATTTTCAACATCCTGGATGACCAATATCAAGTATATGGAATAACAATCACACTCTTTGTTCAGCTATCTCACTGGAGGCAGCTGTTAAATCAGAGGAATGATTTTAATTCTTTTCTAACATTTACACAGTAATGCGTTTAAGTTCTTTCAAATGTTGCTCACCACAGTTTGTTTTTCTCTTTTCTCTCCACAATATAAAAAAAAAAAGAAGAAAAAAAGAAAAAAATATCAAGCACTTCCACAGAAAGGATATTTGGCAATTTTATACTCCACTGAAGGGTGGATTTTCACAATAGCTCATTTTAGATTGAAAGTCATTAGTGGTCTTTCCTCTCGTTTCTGCCAAGGACTCTTCTTATCTTCCCCTTGGTCATCTTCCTCATCCTCCTCTTCTTCATCATCATCTTGAACGGATGTTCCATGTTCAGGACTAGTTAATGGCTCTGGTTTGGTATCCACAGTTCTGGTTTCCTCCTGCAGGCTGGGCAGCTGCACACCACTTCTCTTACTGGCGCCTTCTAGGAGGCATCGGAGAGCATTGTCCTCAGGGCTACAAACCGCTGTTCCACACTCGCTGCCACTTTGGTCCATGTCATCCAAGTACACGAGCTGTGTGTAAGCTGTGCTGTCTGAAACCTTCCGCTCTCTCTGCTGGTGCTCCTGCACTGGGGGGTGACTCTGAGGTGCAGACAGATGATCTCCTCTTCCCTTTCGGGCAGATTTCGGTTCATTCATGTCAACACCGGAGTCCAAACTGGCGTCGTTACTCCCGTTCCTACCAGCTCTTTGGAGATCAATGTATGAATGTCTAACGTGAGCATTTGAACGCCCATCTAGAGAAACAAACCATGCTCGAGGGTGAGGCAATGGCTTCCCACCTCCCAATTCCATCAAAGCCTTTTCTGTAAGAAGCTGCACTTCGCTATTCATCTGAGCCAGGGATGCATCGTTAAGAGAGGCAGGAATGGAAATAGATTCAGACATGGAAGCATTTTGCTGATTCCACTCAGCTGCACCTGCATCTTGCAAATGTTGCTGAGATATTGCTTGGGATGCCAACTGCTGGGGCTGCAGCTGCTGGGCAGGGTGTGGGAAGAGCCGTGCGTGAGGGTTAGGAAGCTCAGCCTGAAGTCTTTCTATATCAATCTGCTGGTCAGCTGGGACGACCAGGGGCTGGCTAACAAAAGGGTGTTCTCCAGGCAGCTTCATGTAATGACCTGGGATGACCAGTGCAGGCAAAACCTTTCTGTAAACACTGTCATTGACTTGGTCGACAGAATTGCAGCAGATTAACTGACCTGGTCGAGGGAAAGACGTAGGTCTTTCAAGGTGATCAACTGAACGAGACATCATACAATCAGTAGGTCTGCAGTCCAGCAGCTCTTTTTCAGGGGCTGAAGGCGTGGGGTATATTTGTTCCTGAATATTGTATTTACTTCCAGTAGCAATATGGTTCATAGATACTTGAATTTCTCTCTCTTGCTTTTCAAATAAAGGCTGAGACAGCATAGCATTGTAACTTCTCCTATACTCCTCTTTGATAGGGGACTCATAGCCTTCAGCTGTTTCTGTAGATTTTCTTGTCTTTAGAGGAAAACTATCTGCTGACTTGTGGTAGTCTTTTCTTAGAGACCCACTGGGAGTCAGGTCATCCAAGGAAATTCTGCTCTTGTCTTTCTCCTTGTCAGAGAGCAGTTCCTCTCGGGAGCTAAACTCCTGGGAAGTACTGAAGGAGTGTTTGAGCATAGGTGTATGCATATCTGCTTCTCCAGTAGGTGAYACCATCTCCATGTGGACAGCACTGATTAATTCCTTTGCCCCTGAGTTTTCAGYGTGTCCATTGCTAGCAACGGACAATCCACCTGGAAATTCTGACTCGCGACGTGAAAATATTAAATTTATATGGGACATTGAGGTTGCTTGATCCTTCTTAGAAGTGTCCAATGCTGTCGAAAGTTGCAGTTTCTTATGATGTTGACGTGGTCTTAGACATTTTCTTCTATAAAAGCCAGTAACAAAAGAAATTATAAATTTCTGAATGTTGTACACAGAAACAAGAGAAGCAAGTGTGTCTTAACAGAAGATTTTTAAGCAATGGTTAGTATTAGGGGAATTGAACTTTTATTACATAATCTAAAAATTAAAAGCTTATCCCAGCAGCGAAGATAAAATTAAAGAATAACTAATGTCATTTGGGAAATATCTCAAGTACCAATTACAAACTGGAGTAAATGTCTAGAGAAGGCAAGTATAAAATCACTCATTAGTAGGCATTTGCTGATAATTTAACATTCATTTTAATACAACACCAACAGGAAGATMATTTGCAAATGTGTAACAGGTAGAGAGATCTTGAACCTATGCCCATGTTTGATAGGAAATTACATGGAGAACACAGGTACAGGTGTGTGTGATTCACTCAACTACCATCCTCCCAAAGGCAGGGATTTATATGCTGCATGTAAGCAGGAACACAGGAAATTTSATCTCACTGTTTCTTTCTTTTTCAAGTGTTTGCTTGCCTTTTTTTCCCCCCAAAGGAAAAATGTTTCAGTACAGAAGCTTTTAATTTCATAAGCACAAAAAAGCTTGTGTTTTCAACATGAACTAAGTAACCAGGATGGTGAATCTTACCTGCAATAATACAAAAGCAGACACAGCAAGACTAGAAGTATGAGAGCCATCCCTCCTAAAATTGCCAAAAGAAACATTGTGTGATAGCTGGTAATGTCGTGTGTTACAACGGGACCTGGAAGGCCAGAAAAGAGAATTTAGACCTGTAATAATCTGCAAATAGGAAGAGGAGCAACAGTTGAAYAAGGAGAAGGACACTTTCCCTTATTATGAGGGTGCTAAGCAAGTGCTGCTCATYGCCCTGGTGCCTACTGAGCAGACCATTTCTGGAGAAGGGAGCAAGCTGTGGAGAGAGCATGTGCTAGTTTTCATTACTGCAAATCCAGCTAGCTCATTCTGTGGAAAAGCAGTTAGTTTCATTGGGAGCATGCATCAGTGAATGCTGCTTTCCAGGTCCTAATGCTGACCGTGTGCCAAAAAGCTCTCACCACTGGAGAAAATCCATCTCAGCATCTCCMAGCACTGTAATGCACAAAGCAACACTGTGGGCAACAACTGCTCTTTAACGCCTGTGGCTCTTCACACCAAACAGTACAGACAGTGCAGTACAGGATTCTCTGGAAGATGTGTTGGTGCTCTTGAAGCCAAGCCAAGCAGATCTTCAGTAGCTTTAATTACCAGGCCACTAGTGAAAGAGTGTTGTAACTCCAGGTTTAAATAACACTTAGTAAATGTTCTAACACAAAGGAATACACACATGTGGRCAACATCTGTTCCCAATTATGCATGTGTGACCCAGTTGGTTTGTAAAATCCTTATGATGATTTTGAAATAAAGACCCGAATTTTCATCTGCAGGCAAGGAGGTACAGCACCAGCTGGCGGACTAACATGCATGTACTGTGAAGCACAGCAAACTTGGCCAACTTAGGGGGTCTAGGTCATAAAGTTTGCAAAACCTCATTTGTGGATCTTGAGTGGTCTGTAGAGCCACTGCTAGGAAAACAAAGATCATTTTTGTCCATTTTTGAGATAAGAAATCAAATAGATTCAATTAGGAGATAAAATATGCAAAAATACATTAACTCATTAAAAGTAACATAAATTATATTGCGTTTGGGAAATCTAAATATTTATACATTCTGTCCCACCACTACCATTGCATAATTMATTTTACTGTTGCTTTAGGACATTAAGCAAAAAGAAGACAAGATAAATCACTTGAATTTTTCATGAAAATGTTGTTCCCATTGCAACAAAGTTTTAGGAACTCAGATCTAGCCCTAGAAGGAAGGAAAAGTAAAATACAAGTAGCAACTCTGCCATACAAGATAAATCACATGGACAAATAAGCCTTCTCTTGTTAAGAGTTACAGGCCTTGTAACCTCAGAGTTACAAGCACAATTCCATGACTAGTGTAACTTCCTTGCAGTCTGGGATAGAACTGTACTGGGAAATGTTTGGCTCAGAGCAGTTGCTTTTTCTTCAAGAACAATTATTTTGTAAAATTCTATTTAATTTAATATGATAGCCTATTCAGATCTGCACTTGCCTCTAAATTCTGTTCAGCAATGAATCAGCTGAATAGCCCAGCATTTAATATCTATAATTTAATAGAACCTCAAATAAAAAGCTCTTAATGATATGTATGAGTAGACTTTAAAACTTTTACTCATGTTAGAGTTTGGTTTTGTTGGTTACATTCAGTTTCTTGAGCTTGCACAGCCAAGGCAAGCATGTTTTAATTTCTACTAGATTAGGTTTTTGTTTGGAAAACCTAATAAAATCTGTAAGGAGTTCTGGGTTGGGTTTTTTTTTTTGTTTTCTTTTTTTTGATTGATGATTGACTGATTGGCTCTTTTATACACTGAGGTACCTCAGATTATTGGTGACTGAAGAGCTACTACCAAGAAATCTGAGRCAGCTACAGACAGAGAAAAAGGAACCAGAAGTTGCAGCACTAATAATCTCCAATGCACACATAATTAATGCCTAGTTCAAAGTCATTTTTTACAGTTAGACCAAGAGGTTTGCAGATGGCAACCAGTCAGCTCTGTACTAATGCCACTCTAAAATACCTCCTAGAACTTCTAAGCTAAGTTATTCACAGCGTAAATTAATCAGTCATCAAGATGATGCAAAGCATAACTGAGGGCAAAATGGGCATCTTCAGTGCAAAAGGAAAAAAGTGTCAAATCCATCCACCCATCCATCCATCCACCCATCCATCCATCCATCCATCCATCCATCCATCCATCCATCCATCCATCCATCCCTTAGTAAGTGTCTAACCAAGGATAATGCTGGTTTTAGGTGAATCCATATCTCTGTGAGTTTCTGTACAGACACTTCACAGCCCCTGTTCCTCTACCTGCTGGAACACCAACACACTGATGCTATGACTCCCATTGTTTTCTAGCAATGGCTCTACCAGGCAGTGGTGACACAAATGCATCAAAGCAGGAACATTTTGAAATGTTTCCCATTGAAATGACACAAATATTTTGAGCACCAGGGTTGGCCCACACAATCTTGAAAAGATTTAACCCTTTACTTTCAGATTTCTGTTTTCTAATAATCCATTATTGATCAAGCTGTGGCATCTCAGATGAGGTCACTCTGAAAAATATAAACATTATATATAAATAAATTACCCAGTGCTGCAAATACCAGTAAAATCCAATTCCATCTTACCTGGGATAGTAGGTGACATAGCTGCAACCCAGTAGCCCAGCTGAGGTGCAATGTAAGTCCAAGTCAACTGATTTCCTTCTTGTTGTACAATGCCCAAACTACTCTTCAGCCATGTCCCTGTAAATGTWGAAGTTGTAGGAAGATGTTACAGATATTCACACATTCCTCTTCAAACAAGAGGAAAATCAAGCAGTAACAAAACCTATCCATGTGCACTAGGGACTGTGTGTGTTGCTGTGAAGTGGGAAGTRGTGCCTTCTGGTCACTGGCGTTTGAGGGCACCCATGGCTTTCTGAGAAGCAAAAACGCAACCTAAACCCAAAACCTTTCAGATTAAATAAAACTAGGAAATCTTCTGTTAAAAGAAAATTTTTTTTGTCATATTGGGTTCCTCTGTTTTGAAGATGGATATCCCTGAAGCTGATTATATGCAGACAGCCCACTTACAAAACGTAGTTCAAGAGACATCACATCTCTCTGACCACACTTGAGTTCTACASACCACCCTTCTACCAGCCCTGGCTRTCAACTTCTACAAGACAGASGAAAATGTTTCCTCAAAATGGCTTTCCTATACAGAAAACAAGCTTAGTTACTCCCAATGACCAGAATTACATTGCACCATTGCTGTGATTAACTCTGTTTATCATTCAGTATCTGTATAATAGCCCCAGGAATATTGTTTGGTAACAGATGATAAGTTTTTTAAAACATGTTTCCTAAAGTAAACAAAATACTTTTTTTTTWAAATTCTCAAATGATAATTTAAAAATAAGTAAGATTAAAAATTTTAAAGCATTGTGTTTAAGTCCAGGTTGACAATCTGCACTAGTCCAGAGTTTATCTACTTCATGAAGATTACTTTTATTCTAAGAGTTGGGTTATGAAGACCTTTACAACTGAACCAGCTGAATGCCTTTTTGTCATTCATTGAGATCCCTGATTCTGGGGCTGTCACCTTAGTTTCTGATGTAATAAATACCCAGAATGGCTTTTAGACTGCTCCTGTATTCATCCTCTTTGAACGAAACTTCTGGCCTTGACATGAGGAGCAATCACTGAGAGGCCACCCCGGGTGCCAGGCAGTGTTCCCCAAACCTTCAGTCGTGGCTTGGCACCCCCAGTGGGTGCCAGAATAGAGGGCCTGGCCTCCTTAAAGCCTCACATATTTTGATGGCCACTACCAGAATGCTGATCTGTGTACAGAGAAGGGATAAGCCCCTCTGCATTTCTRTAGTGCAGTTCTCTATTTCTGTGCTGAAGGGGGAAGAATGCTGTATTTCCCTTACCCAGCTTCAAACACACGCTTGAAAGGCAAGCTGCATCATGTACTTGTGATTCCACTTCCTTTAAATAAGTCTCCTGCTTGTAATTCCCAAAATTGTGTTTTTCATTAGATGTCACTTAGGATTAAGCAACAGCATTTTGGATGACAGTCATCTGAACACTCAGCAGTGAGTACAGAACACACAGAAGACGTGCTGCGACTGTTTGTTGTTTTTGTAATACATTAAAGATCCTGATGATTTCTTCTGTGTTCCTTAGATTATCCACCTATGCAAACTCTCTACACATAAGAATGGCTTTTTTGAGTATTTATTTCCTGCCTACTACTGATTTTTCCTGTGTAAGACCACCATCTTAGGCTAATAATAAATCCACCTGAATACAATGAAAAGTTTAGAAGAATACACGACTGAGAGGATTTCTAGATCTAGATGACTACTACTGCCAGATACCAACTGTATTTGCAACCAAACTGAATTTGTTCAGGGTAAAGGAATTACTGATGTAATTATCAGTTTTCCAAGTATCATTTCCAGTCTGTAGAGGGTAGCAATAATCTGTTATTTCATAAAGAAAGTCACACAAGACAAGTATTTTTGATTTACGGTACTAAAAAGACCAAAATCTGTGTACACAGATTTGCATACGTGGCATTTATAACTGCTGTTGCAGAACATCTTCATGTAGTCATTTATTTACCTCTCTTAGGGAAAAATTTTCAAGAAAAATAGAATGGAATTGTCCACAGTTCTGTGGAGTTTCTGGAAAATCTAGGAAAAGTAGACTTATTTTTCTCCACTAACATGGCCACTAACCCTTCAGATTCTCTATCCATGCAATTTCMGGGAAGACTAATAGCCCGGAAGGTGAAAAATAGCCCTTAAGGTCATAAATTGCTTTTATCTTGTCTCTAAAATGTCATTTGGTTAAAAAAACCTGTCACCTTGAACCTTGTMATTTTTCTTTTTCTGCCAGATGTGGATGATGAGAATATGCATCAACTATTGAAACACACAACAATATGAAATAAAACTTCAACAGAGATATAAAGCACTGATTAAAAAKAAAAGGAAGGACYTGRGTGATGAATACATTAAGTTTCCCATATTTTTCTTATYATCTCCAAGCTCTTTAAATTCACACACAAGCAGAGTGCAGACATAACGTAATTCAGCCAAGTTAGTACCTCCCATGTCTATTTCTACAGCTGCCTCCTGGAGCAGAAGCTGTTACCGATCCCCTCACTAGGGGGAACTTGTGTCCAGCATGCCTTCCCCACACGGTGCCGCCGCCAAGGAGGCTGCGCAGCCTCCCGAAAAGCCTTTTGCTCAGAAATACTCTGCATCATGCAGCCATCAAGAAGCTCAGAGAGGCTGCAGGCTTATCAAGGCTTATGCAGAGTTCTGCWGCAAACGAGCAGCAGCTCAGGTTGCTCATACTTGAGCAACAACAGGAGTCCCTTATTTGTGACGGAAGGCAAGGAAGAGTCTACTGTACAAGCCTCAGACAGGTTTCACACCTGTCTGCTGCTCACTTAGTTCACCTGCTCTTGGTAACCACTGGACATACTCCAGGCAATGTGCCGGTCTGCATAAATTCAGGAAAAATGTAATTCCATCTCTCTGTTATGGATAGTTAAGATATTTCAAATGCATAAAAGATATATCCAATATTGGTCATCTTTAAACAAAAGAGATGCAGCTTTTGTTGACCGTACCCTACAAATTGGTGTACTATGGCAGAAAATAGTAATTTTTTAAATGACACTGTCCCAAGTTCCTTCATCAGGATGACACCAAGTGTGGGTTCCTGTGAACCATGAGTACACAGTCTCATTGTCAGCCCTTTTTTAATGCTTTCCTTGTCCAACACTTCGGTGCTAAATTTGCCTCGTAAAGTTTTGCCATCTCTTACCAGTAGTCTACCAACAAAACAGAGCATCCTCCCACATCATGGATAAAGAAAGCAAAGAACTCCATCCTTTACAATAGCAGCAACAAAACATGTTTGAGTGGAAACAGCTGAAAACACAAAGTCCTGTATTGTTTCTTTTGTGATCAAATAGCTGAAAGCCAACCTGGTGTTACTGAAGGGAACTGACATACCTCCAGTATTCTGCAAATCCATCAGCATTTCCAGGCCTCTCATATTTCATCCTTTAAAGGCTCTAATTTCCTGGTTGCTTTTCAAGTATCACTAAACAAGCAGTGTTCTTGCAGCTCCTTACATGCAATGCCTTGCTGTAATGACTAATGTTGGACCTTCYATTGAGCAAAACCCACTTGCCTGTCATGACTGGTTGTGCTCCTACTCTTTCACACTGCCTTATGTGACCAAGAGTTCATTGTTATGCAGCCTTGAGAACAAATTCCCTATCCTGCCTCAGATTCCTCCTTGGAGTGGAAAACAAGATGTTTTCCTGTTCTAAAAATGAAGCTCATTACCCTCTATGTCCTCACACACTTGCTACTGTAAGCAAAGGAGGAGACTGGAGCAGTCAGTAAAGATCTTTGTCCATTTTTCAATCAATTCCTATGCAGTAGCCTGCAAATGGAAGAAAAGCAAGCAGCATTCATTCTTTCTGTGTTGTCAGCATTACAACTGCAGAACTTAGCAGGAGGATTTAGAAGGGAGGAGAGGTCTTACCTCCCTGTATGCTGTGTTCTAATAATTTAATTTGTTATTTTTCTGAATATCCTGCAACATCTACTTCTTCCCCTCACCCAAGTCAGAAAAATCAATKAGTTTCACTGCTTATTAATATTTATACTTGATTTGTAATAATTGTTAAGTAACAAGAAATACAGGATTATTAAAAAAAACAAACAAACAAACAAAGCAAACCAGTAAGAAGAGCTGGATGTAATGGAAGTGATCACTTTTGTTCTAGACTGTGTTGTTCCAAAGAAAACTTGTCCATGCCTCTTTGGAGCAGAAACAGCAAGCTCAGTACAGTTCGTAAGCACTGCATGATTTGGGCCAATTCACCATTAATTCTTAAAGACTTTCTGGTGCTTCATGGAAAACTGCTATATATAGATACATTCTTGCTTATAGATCATTTTTACATTTCTCTTCCTCTTTTTCCTCTCTTACTGCTCAGTGRAGCCAACATGCTGATCCAAGATTCAAGTCAGGGGAGCTGTCTTCTGGCTCAAACTAACAGCAGGGGGAGAACCTAGACACTTAATGCTTTTCTCACCAAAATTATACTGCCTCTTACTGACTTTTTGGAATAAATGATGTAATTTAACAAATTTATTCTTCACTCTTTCTTAAAAAGCTTTAGAAGTATCTACCCATCACTCTTTCATGTATGGAACTCAAAAGCAAGGTAAGCGAACACAGCAAAGAATATAAAGATCAGAGTACTTTAAAGATACACAAATCAAAAAGTGATCAGATAAAGAAAGCTGATATCCATCTGACTGCAAAAATATCAGAGAAGTTAAAGATTTCAGCAGAGCAGAAGAGATAAATTCTGCTAGAGAGAAGCATCTTAATACTTTGCAGTAACTTTCATTGTGATGAACACACTCATTTATCTCAGGCAGCTTTTAGGACTTGCCAATGGAGGCCAGACAGGCCCACCACTGAACAAATTTAACAAAAAATGGTTTGCACATTAAATCCCTATTTCAAGACACATTCAGCATTAAACAACACCTTTTTGTAATTTAATTTGGTTTACTTCTGAATCCGACTGAAAAATGGCACGTTCAGCAAGGAGAGTGCCCAGACGGGCAGAGAAGCCACTGAAGAACATCTATTCCAGACAATCCCCCTGGCACAGGCAGGTCACTGCAGGTGTGGCTGGTTTGCCCAGAAAAGAGATGTCCTGTTGTCTTCAAAGACATCAACTATTCCATGTGACAGCTTGCTGGAACCAGGCAGCACGAATGGACACATGATGCCTTTGAGTAAGACATTGCTTCCATATTTTAAAGCTAGGTTTTATTATTTTAAATTGATTTCTGTAGTGAAATCCAGGGAATTGTATGACCCCCTCTGGCTTTCATGTGTGACTGTGCATGCTGACAATCCCCTGCTGATCCAGCKTAAGCAAATGGCAAACTTCCCACTGGCCTTGGTGAGGCAGGAGTGCCCCACAGCAGCATCTGCYCTAGGGAGAGGTGCATGGGACTCTTGCTACAGCTAAGGAGAAGGAGAACAACCTCCCCTCCKGTGATCTGCCTGCGAGGGGAGTTCTCTTGCTGGCACCCCAGCACAGAACCTGGCTCTCTGGGAGGATGTATAATGCTGCTTGCTTCAGGTTTAACTTCCCAAGCTGACCCTCTCAGAGCCTTCCAGATCACGAYGGCTGCAGGGACTTCTGCTGACTTTGATTGTGCTTTCTTTCTATGACTGACCAAAATAGTTCTATTAAATGACTGTCAGATGGGTGTGCTGCAGCCAGCAGCTTCCTCCAAGGACAGTCGTAAAGCCTAAATATTGCTTGTGTTTAAATGCATGGTAGCTATGGTGGCTTATTTCCATAAATTACTTTTACATGTGAGCTTTTGGTAGAAATTCTTTCATTGATCAAATACTGCTTGCTTTTCATTTTGTTTCTTTTAACTGCCAATAGGATCATCCAATCCCACTCAAGCAGGGAACCAAAATTGTGTGAGTTACAACATGAATTATTTCCATCCAAGAGGTTTGACAAATAAGAGGATTTAATTAGTAAGAAACCAAATTAAACATAATCCCATATAATATGAATTTATTTTTAGTCACAAGATGATCTTCCCTGGAAAAAAGCACTTTGGAAAGAAAAGAAAGGTACTTTTAACTGTACGGCTTAATAGCATAAATGTTTTAAATAAATGAGAAGTGCTTTTCTTTCAGCATGGATCACTTTTGTGCTGTCTACGATGTCTCGTAAGATTGCCCTGCTTAGGCAGAGATTCATGGTTAAACAGAGATTCATGTGTCAAAAGGAATGAGGYAGGTTGTTGTCAGACAGTGTAGGACAGCAAAGGATATTCAAAACATACTAAAAGTGCTTCTAGAAGTAATTGATTTAGACACTGCAAATGGCAGYGTTATTATGAAGAGTTAATCAAGGGCAAGTTTGTGAAAAGAACTTCCTAAAGCATGTTATGACATACATAAATTGTAGCTTTTCATTCTACCAGTTGAAAGCTGCTTATCAGATTTCTTCTTCCAACTGAAAATCACCTCTAATCTGCATCAGGAGGGGAAGTTTTACTTGAGAGGGATGGGATTTTTGGTTTTACTTTTGTTTATTTTCTAAAAAGCTAAAAGCCTGAAATGGAAGTTGAAAATTCCTTCCTGAATATTGGTGGAGCTTACTCTCCCCTCCTCACCTTCCCCCAATACACATGGGTTTAAAAATTCATAGTATTTAAGTTAATATAACAATTTTGTTTTCAGGGTTGCTAGGCAACATCAAAAATAAATGTCCCTGCTCTGAGAGCCCAATACTCTCATTATTCTTCCACTCTTACAGAATTTGTTACATAACCCTTCCAAGGCTAAATCCTGCTCCTGTTCTAGCAGCACCACCATTATTTTGTTAACTAAAAGGGAAATGCTTTTACCATTTTGAAGATTTTGGCAAGGAAATCAATGAGTTTAATTTATTGTTTGTGCCTGAGAAGCTCTGTGGGTTTTTCCATCTCTTCTCATTTTCCCCCTTAAATCACCTGTCAAGTGTTTAACAAAAGAACACACCAGTTTTCATTATTTAATAATCTTAATTATATTTGGGCAGAAGGCAGGGCACATTTTACACAGAACTGCTCACATTGCTTTAGCCCCCTCAGAGTATTTCCTTCCAAAATGCCAGAACAGAAATGACTTATTAAAGAAAATTACTTCCATCCATAATTACTGGTTAATAAGTGTATTTCAAAAGGAAAAGCTTAGTTATGCCTGTTGGACCACCATCCCCAGTTACTGGCATACATGAAAGATACTGCCTTTAGAATTTGCTTTACCACATTATTAATCATATTCAGTCAGTTACTGACAAAATTATTATAACATGTAATAAATAAATGCACATGCACAAAACACTGCATGCCTTTTCATTCCTTCAGCCTCACATTCAGTTTCTATTTTTCAAATTGGAAGTGGAAGYAGAGGCGCACTGGGATTTGATCTAACATTGCAAGGCTGCAGAGGGAGGGGTTCCCAGGTCCCCAGCCTCTCCAGCCCCATCCCAGCACTACCCACTCCTGCCTGGATTCCCACCAATCTCCCAGGTCTTCTTCAACTGAGGCAGTTGCATAAGCACAAAGGTGTTTTCTCCATTTCTGAAGTTTTGATGCCCRCCTCTTCCCACCTTCTCCTGCCATGGCTTCTATAGGTGGAGCTWTAGGGCTGTCTACAAGACACTGCATTATTAAAACCTGCTCCCAGAAGCCAGGGATCTGTTTCCAGTTTTATTTCCTTGCCTACATATTAGTAGATTATTTGTACAAAGATCACTATACTTTGGCACCAATGCGATTCCTTCAATGTTCCCTGAAGCATCACCTTCCTGCCATACCTCATCTGCTTTGCTATAAATGCAGCTGAAATGGTGTACAAGGTGGGCAGAGGATTAAGCAATCCATTCATGCCCTTTCATATGTGTGAGCCACAACATCCATTTRGAAAACACACACTAATAAATAAGCACAGCTGTCTCCTATGATTCTCTCCAGAGGAATCATGAGAGTGAGAACATACCTCAGTGAGCTACATTGTGAAGCATCAGAGGAAGAGYTTCTTTTCCTTTCAATGCTGAGGTCTGTCTGATACTCTGAAATGGTATCTGCACCTATTATGTTGACACTGAACATGGTAAAGAGCTGGGTTTGGTAGCTGCCATTTCTATGGCAACATACAAAATATGAAAATCTTTGAGAGCAGTTAGTCAAGAACCTGTATTCTTTAGKGTACTTAGTCTTTAAGAATAATTTAAGCTTTCCAGTTGAGATTAAAAAGGAAGTCAAAATCAAATAGTCAAGGAATTTTTAAACTACAGAAATAGCTTAACCTTTAACTTCTGTGATTTTCACCTTTGCAAACTAATCTCCATATCACCACTGAATCTGGTCCAGAATCACGTGTTCTGRATCTGATTATACTAAGCTCAAACCTTTAGGGGTGAGAATGTGATTTCCTGAGCATGTCCATTTCTCATGCACAGAAAACCCACTGCAACTCGTGGAGAAGTGTATGAAGTTCCAGGCCATGTGTGCAGCTGCATGCACTCCAAATGCAGACATCTCTCCAAGGTCAGAGGCACAAACTCACACCCAGTGTCAGATCAAGTGACAGGCTGCAAATGTTTCTGTTAAATTATTATTTTYTGTCAGTCACACAGGGTTATGAATGTGGTGGCAGTCAGACATTGATCAAATTCACAATAAAAAKAAATGTTTTATTTTTAAACTAAAAGACAATATTTTCTTAGGGTGGATTATCACTGCTACCACATGGGAAGCTTAAATCCAAGATTTGAATAAATCATCTTATTTGCAAACAATGCACAGTGAACTGGACCAGGAGATGTACAGTAATCTGCTTACATTTTTCTGCTTGACAGTAGCTGTCGCTCTCTCCCTATAAACGCTATGAACAACACACAAGCCTAAGTTCAYCTCTACGAAATTTTAGTCAAGTTTAAGTAGGCATCAATACTGCTTACACATAATTATATCCTCATGACTTCTTTTGAGCACAGAAAACATTYTTTTGATTTTGCTGAGGAAGGAACATCTGGAAATTCTGGTTCTACAAAAATCAATACAAATTTTACCACTGACGGCAGAACGTTACCCAGAAAAAACAAGTACCAGGCTTTTTAATGCATTTAGAAATCTATTATGGCATTAAATGAAGTCAGAAAACAGCAACCAAGAAGAGGGGAGTACACAAAGCATTGTTTTTTATGAAGTTACAAAGAGTTCTCCAAGATACTTTTTCCATATTCTGCCATCACTATACATGAACACATGGTTGAAATTTCAGGCACTGGGGAAACATCCTCCTCTGCAAAGAAGCCAGTCATTGAAAGACAACAAGGTCATGTCCAAAATGTACAACAAGTGTTTGGGGAGAAGGAAGAACAGAGAYACTGTATTCTGAACTTGACTTTACATGTAGTGCACAAGAAATGACATATTTTAAGGAGGATGAACAAAAGGACTAAGGATTGACCCTTCCACTACAGAGTCCAGAGTCCTTTGCCACACAACTGAAAACAGTGTTGAAAATATTTTCCTATTATTGGATGGGAATAATTAACTAGCAGCTGCATCATATTAATAAATCTCATTTTCATATTATGCACACTGGAATATTTGGTAGAATTTCCAAGTCCTTCATACAGTTCCAGATGTGGATCTAGAGGTCTAGGTGCAACATAATGCTGTCATACCACATGGAATGAAACAGGGGACTTAAAATGGAGAATGCTGGACTTAACAGTTTTGCTCCCTGAATCCAATGAAAACCAGACACCTTAACATGAAACATAAACCATTTAAATGGGGGCTGAGGAGAATACAGCTGAGCAAGTGCTGTGTTATTCAGTACAGCTGGTGGGAGCTGGAGATGACACAGGAGGCASAGAGTTTCATTTCTACTGGGATCTGTGGTATTTCTGACTTAAGAGGACAAGGCTAGAGAGAAGTTTTGAACAGAAATTYGGTGTCCAAAAATAGAGAGATTAATTATACTGCTGTAAATCCTACTGACATCAAGGCAAATATACACAGAAGAAGTCATGATCCCAACCATCTGTTTATGGATAAAGAAAAAATTATTTTTTCAGCCCCTTCAGATTTTGAGAAATCCAACACAGCACTTGTTAGGGGAAAAAAACCCCAAACCCCAGAAAACCCCACTGAGCACTCCYGATTATAGAAATGAGAATCCTTGTCTCTATGTCCAAACCTTTTAAGTGCATACCATGAAATAAAACCACTGTCTCACAGTAGTGTGAAACATAAGATGTGGGCATGTCCACAGCATGGAGGGMTTAAGTTGCATTTCAACATGTAATGTCTCTGCAACATCAATGCATCTGTGTTTATTACTGMCAACACTCAGAAAGGCTGCAGGAAATGGTGGTGGACCAACACAAGAGCAAGGTTACRTGTATTCGCTTACCCTTAAACACCTCCAGGGCATTGACAGCTGATCTTCATTTTATTAACTATTCAAAATGGTATTATTGCTTTAATTTGCTTGCTGTGCACACAAGGCAGTAGGTTTGTTTCATAATGAAAAATTTCATTTGGAACAGTATGAAATAGATGCAGCAGATTGTCTTGTTTTGATGTCAGCCTGTGTTTTCTGGCTGCTTGTTTCATCAGTGTCAGTGGAGCCACTCTCAGCCTTAAGCAGACTATGCTGCTTCTCCTGCTTCTCTCCCAAGGATAGAAAGCATAGTCATGAAAATACAGATTGTTTATGGTAAACATCCTAAAAAGCCATTAGTTATTTTTGGCTGCCATAAGATGCAAATATGCCTCATTTTTGTGGAAACTACGAAAATCTCTGCACTTCCAGTCAGATGCCTCTGAGTTCGTATTAGTTCATCATAAGCTCAGCAAAACGTACGAGATACTAAGAATTAGAGTATCTCTGTAGTATTTCTGTCACTTGTCTAGGTCCTCTGAAAGTGAGAAGTACTTCTGCTTTTTAGAGCAGAAATYGTATTCCATGCAGTAATGATGACAACCACATGGACCCTAAACAAAAGCAATGGCTTGCATGAACAAGTGTCCCCTGTACTGCTAATCCATGATAGAGAAGTGCTTTAAGTGCCTGGWAAGAGTCACAGTTTTCTGTCTGTGGCATTTACTCACTGTTCAGAAAAGCATGAAAATTTAAGCCACTGGAAATCCATTAGGAAGAGACCAAAACATAACCAGTACTGAAAAAAGCAGCCATGAAATGAATGACAAAATCTGAGTAATAAAGCTAGAGGTCCTGTCCTGACAAGGCACAGATCTGGCAGTGCAAATGGGTTACAACAATCCTTATCTGCCAGCTAAAGATTTCTCCAGTATGGAGCCATCCCAGCCATTATCCATCCATCCCCCTTCACAGTCCAAGCACAACAGGGATGTGGAATGACAGGATACCCCCGTGTTCATGCTACATATTGCTAGTTTGACAGAGCTTAGGGTGTTAAAGTAGCTTGCACAAGACAGTGTGGCTGCTCTACTTATTAAATTAAGCTACTCTAAATTGGTTGGGATGTGGCCAAAATTCTAATAGAACTGGCATGCTACACTCAGGGCTTAAAATGCATCTTTGTTCAACATCTTTGGTTGCTCAGAAAGATGCTTACTTCAGCTGAAGTGTGAGCTGGAGCCTCAGCATATCATCTTCAATACCTTGCTCTCCACAGCTTTGTGAAGCTAAGTGGCCTGACAAAGATGCATTTTGTTCAGCAGTCCTCATGCCTTCTCCTCCCAGTAACACAAGTGCTCCTGTAGTTTGTCATGAATCAAGCAAGGCTGGACTTGTCTCAAGATYGGGAGCCTCAAGCCTGCAACACCAATTAACTACCTATATTGCTTTATACTAATATATATGCTGCACACAATAGGGTAACTAGCTCTTTATATACAAAATTAAAAGCCATATTCCATACTAAGAGAGAGCTTCTGTGGCCTCACTGCAGGGGCATGGAAATTTGGCCATAAATGAGAAAGCTACATAATCAAAATCAGAATCATTTACTTGCAATGAGTAACTAGCAATGAGGCAGGCTGCAGCTCTAGCACAGCTGACAGGAAGGACTGGGACAGGACTGCCTCTTATGGGGAAAGTAAACTCTCAATCTTCCCTGCTTTAGGTTTTGTTGTTTTTTTTTACAAGGGAAAACAAAATAGTTTCCATAAGAATTATTCMATTTCAGGAAAAATGTAGTGAAATTTATTGCCAGGTCAGCACAAGAGAAGTGTAATTTCCACAGTTAAGGGAAAAGCCAAATCCATCCATTGCACTTTTTTCTACTATTCTACTTTATATCACATTCAAATATACTCTTCACTAAATCATACTGCTTTACTCTCTAATACAGGCAACTTCTGACAGAAGATTCATAGGCATGCTGTTTGAAAATACATCCTTTTTTTTCAACAAACAGAGGAAGGTAATAAACAAAACCATTATTTCTCCCTTCACCTCTGTCTTCCTCCCTTCTTCCAACATGCTRCTTTCATGCCTGTTCCTCTACTTTTAGGTGTGATCATCAGCGGCTCAAAACATTTGCTTGCAGGACAAACCCCCCAGTTGTCTATACAGACCCATATTTCTGGCTCCTTTTTGTCTCAGCATCTACCTTTCCCACCTTCCATTATCCTTTTTCTTAGCAACCATCTGGTACATACTTCAGAAGGCACAGTACAGTAACTGAAGAGGGATCACCAAGACAAGACTTAGGCACTCCTTTGCTCTTTAAAATCTGAAGGCCAGTACAGTGTACCAGCTAGCAAAAAACAAAGAAAATAAATTTTGAAAAGAGCCTAAAACATGTGTTTCTGTAAAAACTCCTGATCACAATGGCAAACACTATTCTGTAATACAAAAACTTGAGTGCATTGTACAAATTTTATTAATTAGTCATTCTGTCCTTTCAAAATATTTCATTCGYTTTTCATTTTGAAAATTCATTTAAATAATTTACATGTATTTTCCTGACAGTATTAGAAAATCTCTAAGTGATTTACAAATGAAGTCAGTACTGTATTTCCTATCTGGCAGGCAGGAAACAGAACCTGAGCCAAGAGGGGGACCCAAGGTCAGACAGCTGGCTGCTGGCAAAGATAAGGCAAGTTTCCATTTCTACACACTTCCAATTCAATCCTGTAGTGAATATGTCTCTCCTCTTCTCAGTCTGTGGGTGAACTGCAGTTCTYTCAAGTTTTTAACTAAAATATTTATTAATTGAAAAATGGTACTTTACAAAAACTTTTGGTTAAAATTGGCACACAATGCTAAGTATATTTGCATTTATACCATATATTACTTGATCAGTAAAACTCAATTGTCTYTTCTTTTAGATAGAAAACAAAAACCATCTAGGGAGTCACAATGAGATGTTACCTACCAAATTTTTGGTCAAACCTCCATGCTGGAACGTGTGCATTGTGTTTCAGGTTGCTGTTGGCTGGCAGAGGCACTGTTACATAGATGGGGCCGTTGACGGGGACGGGGCTGCCATCGCTGCTCAGGAGGTGGACGCTGACGGCAGTGACAGGGGTGAGGTCATACCTGGTGCTGTTTCCTGACAAAAGAGTGAATGAACACTGTCACTACAGAATGGACAGAATTCAAGGGACACCTGTGTGGTTCCACACTGCAGTACTGCATCAATGTCATTCTCAAGGGATGGGAGCAGYAATTTCCTCCCTGCCTTGCAAAAGAACTTTAAACCAACCAACCAACCAGCCAACCAACAACCCTCCCCCTGCCAAAAAGATCAAACTCAAGCCACAAAATTGAAGGAAGATGTATAAGGTCTATTTTTCACCTAATTTTGGAAAAACATGAAGACAAAAAACTACAGTGTAAAAATCTCCTGCACGTATTTTGTCATGTTAATTAATCTTAAACAAAGCTGTATGAGTAACACAGTTTCCTGGCCAAAAAAAAAAAAAAAATTTACAAGTCTTTATTATAACCTCAAGTGCCCATATTGTTAACTAACAAATACCAAAATAACCAGTGGCACCTCACAAATGATCAGTCACGTGTTTAAGAATGCCAAGTTGCATTTCCTTTGGCCTTTCACTGAAAAGAACCATGCTAAATGGATTTTTAGCATGTACTCTTTATATTTAAACTGGATGCCAATGAATGTTACTTCATGACAACATACTTATAAAAAAAGAATTATAACTCTTCAATGATTTAACCAAATGAATCAATGACAGGGATAGATATAAGATATATATACACAGGTGAAAAAAATCCTCTTTTTAAAACCGAGATCTGGAGCTCAAAGCAATAGCAAGAGTAGTTCAGATTGGAAGAGATGGATGTTCCAGTTTTGCAAGGGGCTATRCCTGGTGCCTTAGGCTGCACATTGCTGTGAGGGCATATTCACACCCACCACGTGGCCTTTGGGTATCCTCAGGTATCCTGGCAACAGTGTTCAACAGGATGAGTATATTTGAGGGAATGGTGGGAAAGCATYGAGACCTTTATGATTTCTCATAACTTTGGTTAAATCTTGAGGAATGGCCTTTATTAAATTTGATGTCTCTGAGTAACAGCTCACCAAATAAAGACATCACCTGGAAATGGGTTGGGAAGTGATAAAGCGAAGGGGAAAAAAGGTGACAAAACTTTGTCGAATTTTAAATTCCTTGGATTTTGCATGACTGCCAAACTGAAGAAATGGAAAATAACCAGAAGTAATGTTGCATGTGGTTCATTTATGAAAGCATCTAGTCTGATGCACACTTTGCCCAGATTTCCAGGTGGGTGTCACTGTGACAAAGCTGATGTGCAAGTGACACACATGCTGCCTTCACTGTGAACAGAGGGGCAGATGCTGACCTCACAGGATTAAAGTATTGAGAAAACAGGTAYTCTGAAGGTGGCCATGTAGGAGAGACACAGAGCTAGCAGATTGAAAACAGACAAGCTTTGAAAATGCAGCTAGGATGTAGGGGAAGGTTGCCAGCCTASCCATGCATCTGTAAATACAGACTCCAATGATAAACAATATTGTCGCCTTAACACTTTAGAATRTAAACCAGCAAGACAGAGGAAGGAATTGGTGAGGGAAAAGTTGTTTCTTTATTCCTGATCATTCATTACACTGCCTCTGCCATGCACCTATAACTTCTGTCAGATTGATGCCTGACCCCAGGACTTAGGCCACTAAAGTTCTCAGGCTGGTATCAGAGAAATTTCCTCTTGCCAAGTGCTGTGTCCTGATGACATTCTTGTGTATACAAATTCCAAATGAAAAATTGTATAACTTCAGATTTTAGATTCATATAAAGGATTAAATAATGTTTTATAGTTTGCATATTTTTATATATTGAAAGTTTTGAATTTTTCTTTTATTACTGTCTTGATATAGCATATATCTGTAAAAATTACTTTTCAGTCCCAGAAAAAGCATTCAGATGATGAAACACAWTTTTTAATTAAGATGCATTAATACTTTGCTGAGCACTGGACTGAACAATTTATATTAGAAGATGACRAAATTTCTGAAATCCACTGACCTCTAGCAAGAAGAAATAATTTTCCCATTTGCCACCTTGTACGTATGTTAATGTTCATTAAAAAGATAAAATGTTTCTCTTTTGTATTGTGAAGGCAAATTAAAATCAATGCCTATGAAACTCTTGCATGCTATAAAACTGATAAGCACACACAGAGATTAAATGGGAATGGACTTCGATAAATGTCAGCATTCATTTWTTTCTTGTCATTTTTGACATCTGGTGACCTGTAAAGAGCTTTAAAAATAATCAGATAAAATTCACTGTCAGTTCAGACAYGACTCTTTATAAAGAAACAAGCAGCCACAAAAAGCAAGAGGAGTAATGGTTATCAGCCAGCTTGGTCCATTGAGGCAGATGATGAAAAGTTTTGTTTAGTTGGGTTAAAAGAACAAGATTTTGTGAAACCAACCTCCTGCTCTCCAACTGGTGATTAATATGAACAATAAGCTAACATCACACAGGCTTGTCACTACTTGCAGTGAAATTCTTCAAATTTTTATGGACAAATACTGAGGAATCTAAATGGAGTGACCTCACCAAAATGCTACAGACATGTAAATAAACTGTGGAAAAACAGAGAAGTAATTGGGGAGGAAGGAGAGGAGGGAGAGATGGAAAAGACAGTGTTCCGCAGAATTCCAAAATTTCCCATGCAAATCAATGYTAAGTTGTTTTAGAATTCTAAAATTTGTAAATATTCCTTTTCTCTTGAGAACAAAAATATTTAAAAATCTCCAGCAGRTGTTGGCCTCATTTTTTATGCTTTCAAAAGTTTTCCAGGCCAAGTCTTCACCAAGTCACTTGCAGATGTAGAAAAGGATGTCAATCCAACTTCAGGATTTTAAAGTTACATGTTTCCACATCAGGAGAGGCTTCTACTAGAGACAGAGGACATTTCACTTCTACTACCTTGCAYAATAAAATACATTGCATTTGCAGTGTGTTTTACACCACACTGAATACCACAGTATTCAGAAAACAAGACTCTTCTCAGTCTCTTAAACACCATTTCTTTGGCAGACATTTTGATCTTTTGCAACACAGTTTTACCTGAAAACTAAAAGTCAAATCCAGGGTCTCTGTGCTCAAGCAGAAAAGTTTCTGTCACACAAGAATACAGAAGACTGAAAAACCTAAGGCTGCATTAATCTGCTTTAAAGGGGGCTAGGAGGTAAAACAGGAGAAAGACAATACCCTGGTTGTGCAGTTCCCATGAGATGGGATCATCTGAAGCCTTGGTAAGACCTGCGATCACAAAATAAATGCCAGAATGGAACTTGGGTCACTGAGTACTTAGGAAAGATGTAGGAAAGAGGAATCACACACACATTGCCAGCAGTTTGTTCAACTGGTTTACAGACAAAAAGAAAGGAGATGAGGAAGTAGACAAATGAGGGAGATCAAATGCATTCCTTAATTTAAAAAAAGATAAAGAGGTTTTGATCATGTCTGAGTAAGAAAAGTCAGAGATAACTGAAGGTTGAAGATGAGAATAGGAAAATGACAGGGAGGTAGAATGAGATAGGATAAGATGTACTCACTGGAGCAGACAGAAGGATTGGAGTAAGGTTGCAGACACATTTCTTGTTGTAATAGAAAAGGAGATGTGCAGATTTGTACAAAGGGAGGAGGGGGGAAGCCAGCAAGCTACCGTTTACACACATGACCTAGCATTCAAAGTCACTTAGATCAACACATCACAAGTAAATGCATCCTGAGAAACAGCAGGGAGAGACCTCAAGGGGAGATTCAGGCTGCTTCAAAGCAGGCTCAGCTATGCCTCTGCCATCCTCACAGGTGACTGTCTAACTCTGTCCAGCACCTCAAACAAGTAATTCTACAGCTCAAACTACCCTCACTATAGCAAGGTTCTCCTAATCWCTAGTCTGAATCTCTCTTGCTACACTGCATGGCTACTGATATCTCTCTAACCCATTACAGGCACAGAAAACAAATTACTCTCCTTTTCACACCAGCCTTTTAAGAATTTGAAGGCTTCTGCTCTTTATTCTGCTATTCTTCTCTTTCCTATGAAACACCAATTATTTCACTGAAGACTGAATGAAAAGTGGAAAAAGACTAGTAGGCATTTGCAGTCATAAAAATGTATTACAACTTTGAATTTAACAGTGATTGTGTTTCTACTATGAATATTCATTGTTTTSTCTTTGGTGCTAGACGAATTTGCACATTTTGGCTACATTCAAAAGTATCCACAAAGCCATTGAAACAACACAGTATTAAATTTTTGATATGTAGGCATTTTATTTATTTTTAGAAAAAAAGATTAAGAAYTTTATTGTATCTTCAGGTTAAATTCTCTCTTGTTCCTTCACACTAATTTCCATCCTTTATGTGCACATGCAGTGCATTTGGACACTCAGCTCTGAACTAAAAGTGTGACCAACTTCTCTGATCTCCCAARGCCAAGGAGTTTTCATCTTTGCTATTCAGTGGCCCCATTTAAGGGATAGGAGACCTTGCCCTCTTGCTCTCTAGGAACAGCATATTGGCAGGGCAGTTGAAAATGTCGTGTCACCCAAATTTGAAAGAATGTTTGCTAGAATGGGGAATGGAAAAAATTATAGGATCAAAAGTCAAGCCCTGGACCAATATGAAATCAGAGCAAAACCAAAGTAGTGGGTTACCTGTTCCATTTCCATCTAATCCCTGCAAATAAGGGAAACTGTCCACTTCCCAGGGTGAACTGGCTGCAGTCAGATATGCTGTCAAATCACTGTAGCTAGTGTTCTCTGGCAATTTCACAGATCTTCTCTGAAAGTGAACTTGTGGCTGAGTCCGTGCACCTAAAAATATTAAAAGTGACTTTATATCCAAGGTGGGCAGAATATTTGGGTGTTCATATTCATGGAAGCAATTTTACATTGTTTTTATTATAAATTGCAGTAGCTTGAGAAGGACAGAGACATCAAAAGGCCATTATGAAAGTCAGAAAAACAGTATTTTCACATTTATTTTGCAGTTGCCATTATTTCTCCACAGGTATTCCAGAGCAAAATTGTGGAGGCACCTACTGTCAGAAGCTTTTCTGGCTATGTTGTTTCTCCTCCATTTTCACTGCATGCCTCTTTTAATTAGTGTAACTGAAACTAAAACTCAGTTCAGAGGTAGGGTATGCAAAAGCTTAGGAAAGCATCCAGTTCACCATATTTGTTCAAATTTTCTGTTCCCTGAAATAGCAAAATAAATGTAGCTTATACTTTTCAAAATTATTTTCTAAGAGACAGTTCTACCTGTAGTCTCAGTTAAGTTATGTAACTTCTGTAAAGCTTTGGCCATGAACTCTAGAACTGAGACTGGTCAATACTGAAATCACTGGATGAARAGATTCACTTGACAAACCTTGGGTGAAAAGATTTTCTATATTTTCCCATGCAAAGAACACATCTAAATAGAACCAGATTACTTGGCATGTAAGAGTTCTCTCTGTTTCTTTGCTTTGTACAGTGTTAGCATTTCTTTCAAGCTGCCTAGGTGTTAATTGAAGGGTCTTTGCTGCAACGTGATTTAAGACTGTTTCATGTACTATGGCGTTTCATGTCTCATTTAAATCCCAGCTTATAAAGTCAATAGTCTTTTTCAAAGGATACTCACCATTAATACTGTTTAGCAACACACAGCAAGACTCCATCTGCAAGTTTGTGTGCACAACATGCAAATTAATTTTTAAATCAAAAGCTATTGTATTCTCCAGAGCTCATTTTGAATACACACAGAACACCTCCCACACAGCACAAAATCAAGAGGCAAGCAGTTTTCTTCTTAATTCGCATTGGACTATGTGATTCAAAGATGTCAACTCAAAACAATTTTGCATCTTTTCCCCCATTAGTCTCTGGCAGCACTTTTAGGTTACATGTAGCTTCACTGTGAGAAAGAATAATGAGCTTGATTCCTCCTAAGCTTTGTAACTGCCAGTGTCATTAACCTAGAGACTGGAATCTTTCTTGCATAATTTTCCAGCAAGAGTTCTAGCTGTGAGAAAACAAAACTCAACAGAACAAAATGTTGTATTGGCTAAGAAAAATGGAGGTGCTTTGGAGTAAGCACCTCCAAAGAGCTGATTGTTGTTCAGCTGTCATTTCTTTGGTAATTCTGCAAGAAAAAGCTATGAAATTGCTTTTATTTTTTAATTTCTGGAACCTTTTAGTGTTTACAGCAGGCTCTCAAGACTGGCAGTTTCCTTAAGTGTTTAAAATAGTCAATAAACAACACCTGTATGAAATAGAAAAAAATCTTCCTTATCTGATTTCTAAGCATAAATGGAAAACTATTATGAAAGATTAACGAAATTGACTGCAACAAATTCAGGCAGGATTTATCTCCTGTGTGCTGTGCAAGCAGCAGTTTGCTGTGCCTCAGGGACTGATGTGCTCAGGCACTTTGGAACCCTCTGACTGCACTGCTGAGTGGGCTCCAACAGCCCATGGGTATACATATCCACAGTAAAAACACAGGGAAAAAAACACCCACAACGAAGAAACTGGCCTTAGGATTATCACCAATAGTTCAATGTAAAATCTCTGGTTAAGATGCACTATCCAAGTTGCCAAGAACTGGTGTTTTATTTCCAAAGATACAAACTAAACAAAAATTAGAAACCAAGTAACTATTGTTGAGTCTGCAATATAGAGTAGTTTATGGGTTTTCTATTTAAAAAAAAAATTGTTGTATTTTAGCATTGAGGGATCCATGAGCTGCCAAATTTTAACTAGATATGGAGCACACAGAAAGCCAACCTCAGCTCCTTCAATCCTACAAGCAGTACAAAGCCTTCTTATGGCTGAGCCCAAAACCTGGCAGAAAACCTGCACAATAATGAACTCAGCTATAAGCTTTGAGGGTGAAGAAACAGCCTCCTCTGTGGAAGTGCATACACACACATTTAATAAATCAGTGCAGACTAGGCAATTCACACTCTAGAAAAACATATTCCTACATATTGATGTTCACCAAAAACCTGGCACTCAGCCTGACTATCCCCTCAGTTCCTCAGTTGGGTCTCCCACACGTGTCAAGAGATTCCAAGGGGGCAGAAGACTGAGAGCTTCCAGAAAAAGGCTTGTGAGGGAAGCAGCAACCAAGGCTTTCACCTTCTGTCACCACCTTGCTGGAAGATAATCCAATCCTTTATCAGAGGCCATAATGGATTTTGGGGCATTTGTCTGGGTACAGATTTATTAAGGAAATTGGAAGTGGTAGAAACTTGTGCTGACCAGACTCTTACGAGAATTTTTCAACAAGTCATCACTTATCACTGGGAGTGGGCTATTAGTATTGCTTCTATTCCTGAAGATACCTATTTTTTACTTATAAAATCCAGTTTTTACTTATAAAACCCAAGCACATTCGAGTGTAAAATGTGCATGTGAGCTCTTCCCACATGATATGTGCCATGAGGTAAAGACTGTTGAGCACTCATCTTACCTTCAGCCTCTTGTCAACACATCAGCCAGATTTAAATGCTGTCACCTCCAGTTTGCCAGTACACTCCTCTCAGAAGTAACCTCAAGGAGTCCCTGTAAGGCACCTCTTGTCACGCTGCGTATGTGACATGGGGCACCACACCAGCATTTGAGGTTTCATCTATGTGCAGTAACATCTGAAGTCTCACCAGTTCATGCTCTGATTGCTCATGGGTCAGAGACAGACAGTCCCCATACAGCTTCCATTCAGTACACACTGAAATTCAGCCATCACTGTGCTGGCATTAAATAACTGCAGTGACCCAGTGGCTGGCAAGCCCCATCCCTCACAATTACTGACAGTGGATTGTAATGCCATCCTGAAAATGAAGCTGCCTGCATCAACTCAGACAAACTTCTCAACTGCATAATACATTGCTTGCTTGATTAATTATTCAAATGCAATTGGTAACTTAGTGTACCAAGACAGGCCTTTCTTTCCCTTTGACTGGTGCTTCAAACACCAGTGTTCCCACTCTGTGCCTGGTTTAATGAGTTCTGGTTTGCTCTCATTTTTGCACTAAGGTAACTCCTGATCAGCTCTTTTGAAACAGTGTGAGGTTACTGGGAAGTAAATTAGAGAAATAACAGAGAAAAACTAGGTCACAAGGATTTTGGATGGAGACTAGAGAGGTTCCATTCAAATACTGGAACAATGTCTAGGCTGTCTTTCTTTTAGGCTTCATCACAAGAGAAATCCCAAGAAAAGAAATGAGGACTGGACCCATAAAATAGATTTTACTAGGCAAGACTGCAAGTTCAAATCCCAATCCTAAGCATACTCCAGGTACCCCTTTCTTCCTTTATCCTTTTTTTCTGCTATCCCAGAAGAAGCAGTTAGATTTTTCTAATTCCCATATATTGTTAACACACTGGATCAATTCACTGAAGGAAAAAAAGATTATGTTGAAAATATTTATGAGTCTCACTCAGCTTTTAAATGTCCCTCTAGTCCTTCAGCATCCCCTGTTTTTTTGAAGGAAGCTGTGAACATGAAAATACTTTTCTTTTTCAGTTAATTGCATAATATTAGCACATTTGCATAAGAAYAAGAGTATTTAATACAGCATGATAATGGAATACTGTTGGTAAACAATGTTTCATGTCTTGCCTAATGGAATCCCTTGTGTTTTAACACAGTTCACCATCCATCTAATTTACCCCATTAGACAATGTCCAGCTCTCAAACTGCAGAATATATGTASAGCAGCTCTCTCCAGCTCCTTCTGAGCATTCCATCAGCTACCTAATTTGTTTAATGCATTTTCAGCTCCAGCCATATCTATTGCTATTACTAATGAAAAGCCTACTGTGTCAGATGGCTTCTAACTAAAAAATATGTCAGGAAGGCATAATTGTATTATATTCTCTCAGATAAAACAAGGTTATCTTGGAATACTATTGAGGGCACTATTTTCTTGTTTATTAACTATACAGTAGAGTTTAAACTGATGGCAAGCATAAGACTTATTGTGAATAAGGCACCATTTATGCACAATAAGAGTGCCCAGAGGAAGGATATGCCCATGTTCTGGTTCAAAGTATCTTTAAAATCCCCTGTTCTTTTATTAACAGACTTACCTCAGCCAGCACATCAGTTGGACTAACTTATGTCAGATCCCTAAGTCAAATGAACATTTTATTYTTCACTGTGCAGTTCAGAAAACACTGTTCCTCTAACTGATACTACAGCTACTTTAACATCTGTGTTTGGCCTTACAAAAAGATTATTTAAACTTTATTTTTCTAATACAGTGGGTTTCAATGTGTAGGACTTGGGTTTGCAGGCAGTCTGACAAGGGGTCCCCAGGAAAAACAAGTTTATACAGGGTATACAACAATGCAGATACAAGAAATTTTCAGTTTTTCTATGCCCTAAACATCTAAGTCATTCACACTAAGAAGTAAGAAAAAAAATAAAACCAGAGAAAAATCTTACACATTAAGAACACCAGAAAATGTCTCTTTCAAGGATGGTTAAATGAGGCAAGATGAAAAAACATCCAACAGATAGTGTAAGAAATTTAATCTCTAGGTCTCAAATGGCACAATAAAGTCCAAACTCATTTATTACCGTGTAACTTGAATTCCCTAGTCACAGCAGTCAGGGATGAATTCAGCTATTAATTTRGTAAAACAATCCCACAGAGAAGCATTCCTCAGGGAACTCAGAACTCCCCAGAGAATACCAGTCTCACTCACAGGACAGAGCTCAGAAAGCACTGGGCTGTCAGACTTTTTCTTTAGTRTCCCTCAAATTTCAATTCTGACTTCCCAAAGCCAGCATACCTTGAAATCCTGAGACTATCTGGACTACATCATCATAGACCATCAGAGTAGCTGAGCGTTCAGGAAGAAGGCCAAGGCTCAGTGAAGAGAACACTGTGGGAGAGAAGTGGTTTAAGTGGCATATATTTAAATTCTTATAACATAATCCAGTAACAACAGCGCTTACTTTTTTCACGGTTTTGCAAAAAGCAGGCCACCCAAACTATTAAAATCATGTTGTATACATGACAGAAACCACATGCATTTTTTGAACCAAACAGTTAAATTGCCAGAGTAACTACTGAACTAAACAAAATGTTCTATGCTTTGACTCCTGCACGTCACACATGGTAGCTCAAAGCACTGGAGAGTGCAGTGTAAAGCAGGGTTTCATGCCTTACATGAAGCAATTCCCAGCTCCACAGAAAGACAAGAAATACATAAAGAGAACTGAAATGCTAACTCAGTCTGGCTGAGCTATTTTTCTATGCAACAGCTATACTTCTTACCTCAGGTTTATTTTAATGAAATTTAAGTTTAAAGTACTTTGAGATGCTTACGTAAGTTATACAGAAAGGCAAAGTATGATGATTAAGTCAGAACAATTTGCTTTAAAATGCAGCATGTACTGAGTCACCACCTACACCAGGGAAGTGCTATTTATAGCAGATCTACTGTCATCCTACCAGTGGTGTGAAAGGGGACAGATAAATGGTATTTGCTGCAAGAAGTCTACCTGCAAGGACCTCCCTTCCCACTGGGTACTGACACTCCTTGCAGGGGGATGTGTCAGTATGCACACACATCTTTGCAGGGTGAAAAACAGGATATTATTTCATGCCAAGTTCTTCAGACCCAGAAGACCCAAAATATGGAAGGAATTAGCCACAGAGCCCACCTGCCTCCTGTAGCTATGAAAACAGTAAGGAGCATGACTGCCTGCAGTCCACATGTGGCTTTCAAAGATGGAAGAAGAGAAGACTAATGCAGACTAGTTATTTTTGGTAATAACTTGTTACTATTAATAACTAGTAATAACTGGGCAGCATCCTATACCTGGAGAGTACTCATCCTAGTCTGAAGTAAATGCAAGCTGAGGAAGGCATTCTCAGAAACAGTCAACAGAAAAATAACACAAACACTTCTGATTTTCTGGAATTTTATGAATTTCCTCTAAATCAATACAYATTAATGAATCCAAGAGATCATATAGATGTTAGCTACCAACAGGAAGACTACACTCTGTTTGAAGGAATATATTATCCTTTTAAAGATCAGAAATTTTAGTGTTTGGGAGAAGTATGGGAGAAAGGAGAAAAAAGACAGGAGAAAAACCTAGGAGAAACACACTGAAAATAACTTCCATCTAAAAGATGGTCTTAACAATATATATAAACATTAAAATTTAAAAAAAAWTCATATAATGTTATTGCAAGTACAGCTGGGCATTTTCTTTCCAATGCCCAAATGTGAAACAGATCTACACATTAGGCARCATAAGTAAGAAAGCTTAGTGCAAGTAGCACTAAGGCCACACAATTACAAAATTTGTCTTTACTCCAATAACTTAATTTGTATGAAGAAAGCTAATATAATTTAGACACCCTGGGGAGCTCAATACAATCAACCATGCCAACATCTTCTTCCATATGTGCCAGACTATAACGAATATATAACCTCTAAACTTCCCTTGGGCTTTTCTCCACGATCCTTTCTCAGCATGACAATGACAGAAAGATACAGCTTTTAGGGCCAGAAGGATGACAGTGATGATCCAGCCTTATTCCTGTATAACTACAGCCTTCCCTGAATTAATTATTGCTGCAGATTCAATAGCTGTACCAAAACTTGAAAACATGTTGTTAGAAAAACTCCAGTTTTATTTTACAGTGTCCAGTGTGAAGAATACACCACAGCATCAATGTTCTAATAAATAATTATGAGGGCAGTTAAACAATGTGCCTCTTTACCCATCAAAATTTATAGAGGTCCGATTTCCAGCCATTTGATCTTCTTTTTATACAGGCCTGCTAGACAGAAGAATTCTCTCTTACCCGTTTCCTGTTCTCTATGAGGGTATTGATGGACTATGATCAAATTACCCCATGAACTTTCTTGCTAATGAACAAAATAAATTAAGCAYTTCCAAGTCTTTCCCTGTAAACTGCATTTTCCAATCTTTTAATCAYCCCTGATAAAAGTCCACAGTTTTAAACATTCTTCTTAAAGCATGGATCCAGAGCTGGACACACATTTCCCTGGATGGCTATGCCAAGGAGAAGTCCTGAAATACTTTACTCTGCTTTCCCAGTTCTTAACCTTATTTTACAGGTAAATAATTCCAGATGAGCTCTCCTCTCCCARAAATACCATAACCATCATCCTCTGCTCCTAAAACTGTATCTCACCATAGCGAATACCACAGTTTTCTTTGACTGACTGTCCTGGTTTCAGCCAGGATGCAGCTGTTTTGTTCTCTGCCGCTGGTACAGGGCAGTGTTTTGGATTCAGGATGACAATAATGTCAATAACACACTGATGGTGTGATAATGCCAATAACACRCTGATGGAGTGGGTGCTGCTGAGTAGTGCTTACCCTCAGTCAAGGACTTTGCAGTTTTCCATACATTGTCAGTGAAAGCTTCAGAAGARGCTGGGAGGGAGCACAGCCAGGGCAGTTGACCCAGACTAGCCAAAGGGAAATTTCATACCACAGAGTGTCATGGCCAGTATATAAACTGGGGAGAGTTGTCTGGCAGRGGTCAACTGCTGCTCAGGGATGGGCTGGGCAATTGTATTGTGCATCATTTTGCTTTAACTGGGTTTTACTTCCCACTCTTTTTATTGTCTCATTCTTCTTATTATTATTATAACATTTTACTTTATTTCAATTATTATACTGTTCTTATCTCAACCCAGAGTTTTTAGCTTTCTATGATTCTCCTCCCCACCCCACAGAGGCTGGGGGGGAGGAAGCAGATGGGTGGTACTTAGTTGATGACTGGAGTAAAACCATGACACTGCMTCTACCAAGGAATTCTGAACTGTGCTGTCTCAGCAGCTCCCTCTCTTCATTGCATACACTGCTCCAAAAGAAGCGTCCTTTTAAATAAGGATTATGAGTCACAAATATTTTCTTCCAAATTTTTCACAAAGAAAAATCTAAGCGTAGTTAAGAGCAGACAGATGAACACATCTTCCATCATGAACACTTCAACAACTCAAGTGATGTTAAATTTATGAACTGTTAATAAGTGGAGTCATGGCACTGCTGATAAATATTTTAACGAAAGAAGAGATCTTAAATCTTTTCCTTCTACCATTTATCACTATGCAAATAAATAATCCTTCTGCTTAAGCAGTAAAGAGGTAGTAATTATTTTCATTAATATAAGGGAAGTTAATTTCTGCCAAATTATAAGAACAGAAAACCCTCGATGTTTGCTCCTTGAAGCTACTACAACAGAATCACAAGTTCAGTGGCTGCACAGCTTTTCAGCATAACACCATTACTAATGCACATCGCCTGTGATGGAGGAATCCTGATCCTTTGGCCAAGTCCTGCTACAGCACATTACCACCCTTTAGCTTTCAAACCTACTCCCTGCTCATGGTTATCATTCTCCCATTTGAGGTAAATATGGCCCTAGTTCATTTACCACAGCACACAGGATGGCAGCTTAAACACTGCCCTGGGTGGAATGCTTCTCAGAGTGGGGGATCTGCTCTGTGGGGGACAGCTCCTAGGACTGCTAACAACCATTTCTGGGAAATGAGGATGCAGCTGTATGGGTGTGCCCAGACTGCACACTGCAGAACCAAGATTGATCCTATTAAATCTACATAGGGCATATGAAGTCGTAACTTGTTTCTTTAATCAAAGAAAGGAATAAGTTCAAGGTACAGGAAGCAAAGTAAAAGACWCTACTTCCAATTAAATCAATGGCAAGCTATCTACCAGTTTCAGTGGGGGACGATCAGAGGTGAAACGAATCWACTTTCAGAGCTAAGCTCATGTTTCAGCCATGAAAAGAAAGACTTTGTGGAACCTATACAATTACTGCTCTTTAACTTCAATGATTTACTAAAACAAACATGCCCTGTTTCATTCCCTTCCCTCAAAATCAGTATTTAAGAAAAACAACRAGCAAAAAACTAACCAAACAAACTCCAGGTTACAGAAGAGTATATCTCATTCAGAAGACCTAGGGTATTGGTCAGAAATAGACAAGATACAAGRCACAGTTATTGCACACTTTCATCCTTTTAAACCACATGAAGTATGCTGAGAAAGCTGCACTTCATCTTATTTAAATAGAAGAAARCACAAAGGAAATTTCTAAACAGAGTCACAGAACAATTATGGCTGGAAGACACCTCTGGATGTCATCTCTTCCACCAAGCAGGGGTTGTCCAGTTGAGTTGTGAATGTCTTTAAAAGTGGATATTTCACAACCTTTTACATAACCTATTCCAATTTTGCTGCTTGTATGGTGGAGGGGTGGGTTGGGACAGACAGACACACCCCCAAGGTCCCTGTGGCAATAGCAAGACCTTTATTGTTTGAACCCAGCTTTATATGGMAGGTTTGAAACATCCCAGTCTATAATGCTCTTCAGTCTGCTCTTAACACCTCCCAGTTTCCTGACCAGTGTGATGTTTGCACCTTAGGTAGTTCGTGGGGCAATTTGATCATAGTCCATTGGTGATTGGTTGAAGTCCCTGTGTGTCAATCCAGGGRCCAGTTTATAGAACCTGGCTGGATTTCTTATTACAACTGAATTAATTGCTCAGCCACAGACCAGCTGTGACAGCTGCTACTGTAATGAATTGTTGCCTTTTACTTATTTGAAACTCTCTTGGCGGCAACTCTTTTCAATTGCTCCTTATTCTTTCACCACACCCCAAAGAGCTTGACTTAGTCTTTGCTGTTAGCTCCATTAAGCAGCTGAAAAACACGGTGGAATACAGTAAAGAAAATGTRGAAGAAGGCACTCCTCTCTTATCTGAAGCAAGTGAAAGCAGATAAGTAAACATCACATTGAAATGCCTAAAGCATAATTCTGGGTTTCACGTTCCTTTCCCCTTCTGAAAATACATTTCCTACTCGACCTTGTAGCAAGTCACGCAGCCCTTCTGGCTATGTTGATATTAATAAATAAAATGGAGCCAAGGCATGGAATTCAACACTGCCCTGGGAACATATACACTATTTAAATATTAGTGCCCTTAAAACCTCCCRTGGCTTTGGCCCAGGCTAATTATCAAACCTGAGGTGTGTGTTATTTAGGTGTGATTTGGGTATAATACAAGCCTGGGACCATCCCCAAATTACACGGACCCTAATCGTAGCTGAGGATTACAAGAAAGGCAGATGAAATTTGGGATATGATCTTCATATAGATGTTACATCTCAAGGCTTGAAAGCCACCCTCAATCTGTTCTTTTTAGCAGTCAGCAATAGGCTTCATGACTCAATTTTTCCTCTCCTATAACTAATGTAAGGTTCTGAGGCATTCTGATAAAAACTAACACGTAAGTATTATTGTTATACTTGTTTGCCTTGGAAGAAGCAAAGCCATGCTAATTAAATTAGTAAAAATCCTTACATCTGGATAACATAACTGCAGATTAAAACAGTTTTATTGACATGGCTAAGAACTAAAAGACAGGACATTTTTGCGCACTACAGCCTATGGTGCAACAGTTGTTGCTACACCTTGGAAGAGAAGCAATACACCACAGCTGCTGAAACAAGGTTCTTGGAAACAGAGTTCCCATAAAGAAAAAGATCTGGAATAGATTTCTCTTTTCTTTGGAGCTGTAGGAGCACCAACAGGTGTTTGAAAACTGATGTAGCACTGTATTGAGGACCCTCAGAAGGAGAGTGAATCTCCACTCAGCCTTGATGCTGCAGTTTAACTGAAGAAGAAATGTTACTATTTTTGAAATGTTCTCTTCCCACCCAGGATCTCACGCATTAAAACACATCATACAAAACTGTGTAGCTTCCTTTAGATCCAATATCTTACCTCAGAAGAAAAATAAAGATCTCTTACCAGGCAATCTTACAGGTTTCCATGGTGCAGAATTTGGCACATATGCATGTTTACTAGCAGTCACTATCAGCTGATTGCCCAACTTATACTGAAACTTGAGGAAGGCAGTGCCATCTGCTCCTGAGGTTCCAGATGCAATGGAGATCTGGTTGGTAAAAATCTCAATGAAGGCTTCAGTTACTGGCTGATGAGTGCTGGCATCGCTTACATGGACCTTCAGTGTTACTTCTGTAATGACAAACAAGCACAGCGATTATTGTCTGAAAAGCTTCTGKGGGAGGCAGCAGTTAGAACATGCTGACAAACCAGTGACTGAAAAGACACCAGCTCTGACATTTTGGTGCCATGTATGACTTCTTATACTGGCCTGAAGATCTCCTTCTCAAGCAGTCACTCTTCAGAGCCCCTGCAGGTTCTGCTGTAAGCCAGACCAGGTCCTGAATTATTGCCCGACAGCTAGTTTCAACTGCGGAGGCATCTATCTTCCCCATGCCTCCTGTGACCCCCATGCAGCTGGGCAGCACATCTCCAGGGCAGGCAACACTCCCTTTGAGGGGCAACATGTCAATCACAGAGTACTGCTGTACTATGGCAACTCTAAATGTGTGCTATCAAATATCCTGTGTTAGTCACAGACAGCAGGGCATGGAAACTCTCTGTAAGGTCCCTGCCTTGCCATGCCTCTGCTCCAGCCAGTCCTCTCCAGCAGCAGTAGGGAGAGGGAAAGGCTGCCAATGGGATATGCTCCTCACTCCTTCCCTAAGCAATTCTCTCTGTGTAGCAATGGAATGGCAGAAATCTGCTGTGACAGAAGCCCAGGAAAGAAAGTGGGCAATAGAGCAGGCTGTGCTACAGTTGGATATTTTCAGCTCTGGTGGGAGAGATTGCCCCGGCTGGCACAGGACTTCCTTGGTGATGTCTARCCAAGGTGGAGAAGTCCCACAGGATCATGTCCATGTCCTCAAAGCACAGGACAACCAGATGGGATGCAGAGTGCTGGCCCTGACAGCAGCAGCCCTGACACTGCTGTATCACCTGTCCCCACACAGTAATGGTGAGAAGCAAAGAAGTGATGATTAAGGCAGTCAGGAGAATCATAACATCCTGCAGATATGCAGTCTGAGGCCAACACAATGGACTACATTTTTCTTGAGTAATTTGCCATTTTTCCAGAAAATAATTACTAGTTTAAATGTTTCCAGATGTACAATATTTGTCCACTCTGGGCACTCCTATGACTAAACCATGCATTGTGTCACCAGGCTTTTGTTACATAAAATGGAGTGGCTTGTGCAAGACAGTCCCTCTGGAAGGCATTCTTCTGTATCTATGATTATTTTTTTGTGCCTACAATAGTTCARTTGCCTCATGCTCTAAAGCAGCAGCTGTTGCCTTTCTGCAATAACCATGACTTAAATCCAATGCTGTGTTGAAAAGACCCAGCAATGATCTACTGCTTCCACCAAGACATTCCTTGGGTTCTTTTCACTTCCAAGTTGCCTCGTCCTTTTATATGAMCTTTTATATCCCTCTCTCTTTTTTCTCCAACTCTCCCCTTTCTCTCATTCCCACCCTAATATCTGGAAATTCTGTTGTTCTTGCATGAAGTTCCTTATCTCAGCTTACTCCATTCCCTAARGTAGTAGATGGTATTTTGCAAACTCCCTTTTTGTGTCAGGAAGCTTCAGCCTCTCACAAGCAAGATCCTCTCCTCCCACTCCATGTGTAAACATTTCTGCCTGTGATGCCCAGGAAAGAGGGCATGACCTCCTGTTCATATACATTCAAAAACATGACACTGATTTCTACAGAACAGTACTGATGGTACAGTTCTGTTCAATTACTAATGCCTTATAAGAACTTATTTTGCTTAAAACCCTGAGTCAACCAGACATGACACCAAGAAGAAAACACAGAATCGAACAAAATCTTTGTGGTGAGTTTCAATAGTGTAATGACACACCCGAGTATGGGGAGAAACACACTGTAACAACCTAGAAGTTTAAAAGGACATGAGGACCTAATACAAAGTATCATCACATCTCTCCTAAGGGCATTTCAGCCAGAAAAGATCAATATCTTGGGCCCTTTCATAAGCAGAGACCTTCTCTCTGAATCCTACAGTACTGAAAACACCAATATCAAGCAGCCCTGAACAAAAACCCCATTAGAGAAATTCGTCATCATCTCAGCCATTGCTTTAGAACTTGGCAATGGAGGATGCCAATTTAGATGGGATCAGCATGAAACATATTCCAGCTATTAAAGATTCTGGACTTCTTCCCAGTTTTGCATTTAGTAGTCAAAGGAAGCAATGTACATTGAAAAGCAGTGTCCACATACTCTAATGTCCAGCACAGAGTGCCTCCTTAGAAACCTTGCCTTGACTACCAAGCAACTTGTGAAATGTGCATGCGAAAGGCAGCCACATCATCATTAATCAATGAAGGAAAATATATATATTCATGTATTTACAAACATGAGGACAACAAACAGTGTAAGTTTTAATTTTCAAAGTGGAGGGATATGCTTAGATCCAAAGCCAGATAGCTGTGCTCTTAGCATGTCTCACTTTGAATTTCCTAGCAAAGAATGCAAGAATAGATGAGGTTAAGAATAATGGGTGGTACATTAAAGAAAAAGCAAGAGAACAGGATAAGCTGAACATTGCTGTTAGCAATTTCAGTAACATGGTAGTTCAGCCTTCTCTAAAAACAACCACATATAAAGAACCAGGGAGGTCTGGAATATTAAATACTAATTAAGGAAGAGGGTAAGAAAACAACAGAAGGATTGCATAAATTTAATTCCTTATATACATTAAAAATTCTAAAAGAGAGACTACTACTAAAATTGATCACGAGGAAAAAAAATAAAATTCCTGTATTCACAAATCCATCTTTCTCTTCCCAAATCAGAGAGCTAGCCATGGGTGTCTCCAATAGGAAATTTCTTTATCTCCCACTCCATAGCTATGTATGGGCTTCTGTCTGCATGCTTCTCTCTTTCTGCATCCCTCTCTCTTTCTGATAAGGAAGGACGGGGGCTTCCAAAATCCTTCTTCTAAACAGAAATGACAAAGGCAATCACCCAAGACAGAATACTGATGTCCTGAAAGGCAGCAGACTGGAACTGCTGCTCCAAACCACACGGTCCCTAGATGAGACATTGGGCTTGTTTTCTCCTTTTCAATATTTAACATGTTTTTTCCTGAGCAGATACAGAAAACCCTAGCAGCCTGAACAACCCTAATTCCTTTTCATGTGTTATCTTCCCTGACAAACATGTGAAATGTATACAACTTGCTTAATTCTGGGCCTTCTCCCACACAACAGCTCCTTTTTCTTATCTAATGCAGCAGTGAAGTCATGAACACTAAACCTATGTTATCACTGTAATTTCCACAGCAACTGAATGATTAAAAGCTTAAAACTGGAAAGAAATTGTTGAAGAAAACATCCTCTCAAACAGTGATGTGATGAGAAAAGCCTATAAAAAGAGACATAAGTTTCAGAATTGCTAGAATATATTCAGGCACTTCTTGAGGATTAGGGGAACTGGAGACGAGAAACAAGACAGCAGAGTAAGGACAAAAAGTGACTCAAGATCAGGCTGATCTCCAATTAATAGGGAAGTCTTCGATTGAAAGACTAGGYATACTGGATGAAATCAATTAGAAGTTGTTTAGAAGACTTACTCTAAACTAAAAAATAGAGTATTTAAAATATCTGGCAATCTTTTTAGTTGGAACTCTCAGCAAACAGTGGGTATAAAGCAGGTACATTATTCCTGAGTTTTGCAGCCTACCACAGCAAGGTGCTCACACAGAATTCAAGACACGTGGACTCAGAGAAGAAGCAGAGCTGCAGATGAAGGCAGGGAACTGAAAGCACTGCAAAAGATGAGGGAAGCCAAGCCTGCTTCATTCTCACACTATTGTATGTACAGCAGAAGTTTTTGCTAAGTTCTGGAGGAGCTTTGTTCTGTGCTACTAGTGAGGTCCTGGAGGAATGGGACACAAAGGTGAGGAGTGCTGATGCTTCCTCATTTAAGAGCAAAGCAAAGATGGCTGAGGTGATAGACCCTGGGCTGAGGGACTCACCCAGGGCAGCTGTGGTCTCTCACTTCCCCAGACAAGCCGGCCAGAGTCAGATCAGGCTATGCTTGAGCCGTAGCCCTGTCCGATGGACCGGTGTGGTGTGAATGTGTCTCTTTCAGACCTCATCTGTCTGGCATGTACTTCCCTGCTGGCCGGTAGCACTGGTGGCACAGGCACAGAGCCAGAGTCACTTGTCTGCACCACTACTGTGTGTCCTGACATTATATCCTTACAGAAAAGATTCAAGTCCAAAACAAGAACCACTTAGGATAACTCTCATTTCCAGGAGATAAACCACAGGCAAAAACACCTTTTCTGGAAGGGCAAAAAGCCTGTGTCTCCCTGTCTATAAGTGCAGGTAGGAATGGGCCATTTGCAGATGTTAAACAGTGCAGCCCTTCAATTCTGCTTCAAGAATCCCAAAGCTAAGTGGGAAAAGAGAGGTAAGTATGAAAAGAGAAAATAAAACCAGCAAATGCAGGGGTAAATTCCACAAAAATATCAAGGCTGATATAGGTATGTATATGTATGCTCAGGAATCAAGGTATCAAGGCTGTATAGGTATGCCCAGGAAAGTCTAGTGTAAATCTGTTCTCTTACAGTCCTTTGTCTTCTTTTAAACACTAAACCCCCTACTTGTTCTTCAAATGGTAGTTGCAAACCAAAACTACCAGTTAGTGTGAAAACAGCTGCTTAAGTGCAGCACCCTCCCAGTTTTGTAGTACTAAATTTATTGTAAGCTGTATAAAAACCTCCAGCATCTTCAAGGTTATAATTTGGGAAAGTTAAAAAAAAGACGAAAAATCCCTAAATGGTAGCATTCCAATCCAGAATCCCATCTGTCTTCTTAATCTGATTTTTGAGATTTTACTAAGTTTAAACTTTCTCTGAGCAATCCTTCCTGTGCCATCTGCTCTATGAACCCTACTGCCTCTCCTGAAATACAATTAACCTTAAGAAAACCATTTCTTCCCTTGTAACCCTTCTTATACTCACAACTGCCCTTTACATTGCTGTGAACTCTCAGTTTGGGAATGGTTTCCTTTTTGGGAATGGCTGTCATCACTGCTGTCTTCTGTAACTGAACTCTTGAAAAGTGAAAAGCACTGGTTTTGGATGGTTTGGGGTTTTGTTTGTTTGTTTGATTTGTTTTCTTTAAAAGTCAGTAACATAACACAGAAAATAAAATCCTGAGTGACCTGAGCAAACTGTCAGATGCCACATACTGRAATAAACAGAGAAAAGTTATGACACAGATTGAAAATCAAAGATCACAATCCTATTTAGATCCCAAGCCTGCAATTTGGTTTCTGTGCACACACCCCTCTGTCAGGCAGACTCCCACTGACGTGTGCTGGACAGATGATCTCTTTTGGGAGCAGGCTGACACAGGCAGCTGCGATCACTTAGCTTTTCCTTTGGGGGTCCCTTATCCATGGACAATGTCAGGATATTACCAAAGAAAGAGATATTTAAATTATCTAGGTTTTGATTAGAAAAAGAAAGCTTCCTGCTCATTTAAAAAAAGCCATTATGAACTTTATGTAAAATTGTGTCCTCTGCTCTGATTGAGCTTACTGGCAACATGCCTGGCTTTGAATCCTACGTGCCAAATGGATAAGCCTTTCTGTCTCTTAACCTTTTGCCCATGTGTGAGGTCAATCCTCAGCCAAACAATAGGATTTTCATTTATCTAAAGGAAAACATTTTCCTAGAAAAGGAGCRTTCCCTGTGCTTTAGCCACAGATGCCAACTCTAGCATTTACATATTGTATCTTCCAAATGTGCTACATCAAGAAGGCTCTACTGACAATCACACTTCAAAATAGCAGCAGACTAAGTTTGTATGAAGAAAAGGAAACATGAATGTAACATCCCTCTAGAAGCACACAGACTCTGATCTTCACTAATGYTGTCAGCTGAAAGTAAGTTCTCAAGCAGCATCTCAAATAGCAAACTACACATGCTTGAACAAGATCTGGAGTGAATATGATGACATCCTCTACTCAGCACTGGCTCTGGCCCTCATTACAGGAAAATCAATAGTGCYACACAGCTCTCCCCTCCACCACAGGTGACTCAGGTTCCAGCTGGGCTGAGTGTCCAGACCTGGTTTCCAGGGAACCCAACCATGCAGAGGATGGGACACTGGAGGTCTGCTCAGTGCCTGTTCAGTGATTGGAGAATTGATAGCAAGGCTGCTGCAGTCCCTRGCATCAAGAAAAAAGTTCCTTACTACACTAGTCAGAAATCCAGTAAGGACTACACAACATATCCTGGTTCTCAGACCCAGGTTCACAAGGGACTTAGAAAGCAGAGGGGGTCAGAGAAGGGACACCAAAAAACCCAGGGGACAGTGAAGCAGCCTTGGGACTGGCCATCTGAAGAGCACGACCTYCTCTTTCTGCAAGAGAAGGCTGGATCACTGTGCATAACAATGGAACTGCAGATCAAGTCAGCTGAAGACCTTTATTTAGTCTAGCTGACAGAGACAGCCAACAGCTGTACACTGAACCTAAGCAAATTCAGGTGTCATTTCTTGGCAACAACAGAACAGCTTACTAGATAGTAGACTCTGGCTGTGAGAAAAAAAACTGGGTTAACAGCTGTAATTTTAGTTCTAGGTGTTTAATTAAGGCTTACAATCAACGTTAAGAGTTAAGAGAATTAATCTTTGATTCTAGAACACTCAGGAAGCCAGCCCAAGTGGTTGCTTGTGGTGCTTTTTAGCACTGCAATCCGAATTTGCTGAACACTTTGTACTTTACAGGTCCAGGGGATGACTATCAGTAGGGTCCTSCACACACTGGGTACTTGCAGTGTGATGACTGTAATTAACCCCACACCTCAGAAGCCAAGAAGGAACTTTCTTCCTCAAATGCACAACTGATGGATTTCTGAGTTTTTCTTTTATTCCTCTCTCTTGCTCTTCCTCAGAAATAGCAGAGTGCAATGACAACTGCATATTACACTCTTGGCTAACACAGAGAAGCCCCCACATGGTGCCTGATCAGAGCACTCTGCTCACCTCATCTCCGAGGACAATCAGGATCCAGGATTGTGGAGGAAGCTACACCCGGGTAGCACTTGAGGCTTTTCAGCCTTCTCTGCAGCTCAGGTTGATTCATCTGTATTTCTCATCTAACAATCCTTGCTGCTCCAAGTGCCTCAGGCATTGCTGGCACTGTGGCTGGTTCCCCTAGAGCACAAGAATTTAATTTCCAGGGGACTGAAATCGTTTATCTTAACTAAAATAATTAGTCTTAATCCTCAGTCTTCAAATACAGCACAGTTGTCTGTGATAGGAAGGTCAGACAGGTGCCCYACTTACCTCTTCAGGTTTAAAATCCATTAAACAAAGTGTTCATAACCTAAAATGATAAATACATTAATCTCACAATGCATTATGTCCTAGGGATAATGCATACAATTTTTGGTAACATGTCACAAAAGGAATTCTACTATATGAACTAGAACAATTTATGCCACATACAATGAAAACCAGACTGCTATACAACCCCTGTATTCAAAGGGGAGGGAGGGGCAGTTACAGGATAATAAAATAAAGACATCCAYCATGCAACAGTCCAACATGTAAAAGAAGATTTGCATATCCTGACCTGCTAGAGCCTAGAGCATTACCACCAAAATTAATTTCTTGGGAAAAAACGTAGGAATTTGCTTTAATTAAAAAAAGTGGGAGCATATGCATTATGCCCAGATGAGACTCTGATACCCTATTGTTAAGTGATTAAACAAGCATTTATAATTAACTTGAAACTCACATGGCTATGAAACTCATGAATAGCAATAGTTGCATTAACAGGTCTGCCTTTGATCTCTCTACAGGAACTGTGCATGACACAAACTAATTTCATTTCCAAACCTTGTCTCTTAGACATGGAATTAAATAAAATACTGTCATGGAGCGCAGATGGAAGTTGAGTTTCAAAGCTCTAGTTTGCCACACGCATAATGTATTCTTTACAAGACATGAAAAAGTAATCCCTACTTAAACCCCTCTCTTTTTTTTTTTGTAATAGAGTTCTTTGAAACTCTGTTTGGGGATCAATATGGAATGAGAAGTTAGTGCACTGATATTTTCCAGTTGCTCAGCATTAGAGTACTCCCCTGACTCAAGACCCCAGCTGATTTTGTGATATCAGCTCTGAGGACAACCCCACACTGAGCTCAGCCACTTGGGGTTTTAAGGCAACTTTATACCTACTGCACCACCAGTCTAGTTTGGGGGAGGGCAGAAAGGGAAAGCTTGGATTTGCTGAGCCACAAAGGCAAGTGTTACATTTTCTCAGAACAACATTATCCTATTAATAAAAGTATGCATCTGATGAAAGCAGTTTAAAGCAGATGTATTCTATGTTCAAGCAATCCAATGTATGTTCAATGGGGTGGTAAGGAGACATGCACTTGTTTTCCCCTCATTTTCAAGCAGCTTTAATCTTAGGTTTAATCTCTAATTTCCAAAGCCTGTTGTGAAAGCAAAGCTAGATATCACTTTGGAAGAGGGTATTTTTACTTGGGTTGTTTGTTTTTAAACAAACCACTATAACAATTCAAACAAACCCATCTCAAGGGCCTCTCTACATTCCCATTGCAGCCTGCAGTGCAAATGTCCACTTTCATCTCAGTAATCCACTGACATAAGCTCATGCACAGAGAGAGGTGAACTATTGCGCTGGAACTTTATCCAGGCACTTGCACGTACCCTTTCTTCAAATAACTCAACAGTCGATTTATAATCACTTCATTCCTTGAAGAGGTTATCCCCAGCTGGTAGACAGGAAAATGAAATTGTAGGTGAAGCTACACATGGTAACCATCTCAATCCTCCAACCCAGGCAGCCTGAGCAGAGAGCTCTGCAGTGATGAGGAGTGCAGCACTACTGTTCAGCTACTCCACAGCAAAACCAGGAGCATCCTTTCCCTCCCCATCTCTTTAGCCTGGCTGTGGACTCTTGCTCCTTCTCTTGGGCTACCCCACTTCTCCTCGGAGCTGCTGCAGCTTTGGTTGCATTTAGTAACCCAGCACTGCACCAGCCTAACAAACCCAGTGGCTCAATGCCAGGTTATCAGGCTGAACTGCTGAAGCAACACAGCCCCACGTGCCAAAATCAGCAGAACAGGCAGGTGTGGGGGCGGAGAGTGGTGGCCAAGGCAAACACGGGCAGAGGAAAAGAAAGGATCTGGGACCACCCCTGCTGGTTCACAGGCACTTCAGTCAGCTCTGTTGCCCCCCTTTGGAAGGGTACCTGCTCATCTCCTGACCCAGGCAAGCTTAAGATCATATTTGGCATGTACAGTTGTAGCAAATCTTTATTCTGTATTAATTCCAAATCCCATACTGATTCCCCAATAACTTCCCAACCTCTACGCTGCATACTGGCACCACAACAGTAAAATCTCCTCACGCTATAACTACAGGATGCTTTTAACAATGCCAGGAAAGGGCTGGTATGAAGCAGTATGGACTTTTGCACAGGCATTACAGAGTGTTTACAACAGCTCTTGAACACCSAAAAACCTCTACAGTCAGTTGGTATTTGTGACTGGGTGGATGGAGGAGGTTACTGTTGTTTCCTCCCAACCCTAAAAAGCTTCCTTTTATTAACATCTCTACATGACACTTCCTGTGACTTCTGTCACAATAGCACCAACATTAAATGCCACCCAACTTGTCTATATTGAAATTTTCCTATCCTCCAAAATTAATTATTTCCAAGTTTTTGAGATTTTTCTGTTCAAAATAATATTTCTACTTCCTCATTTGGAATAGCTTAAACATTWAATTAACTGTGATCTAGGTCTTCTTCTAGATAATCAAAAAACTTTAAATAAAATAGGACCTGTCACAGTTCCCTTTATCCTAACACTGTAAAGCAACCCCAGCTTAACACATGGTCATTCATCAGTACACTTTGTTTTCTCCCTCATCCAATCTCAGGCACATAGAAGAAGCCTTCTGATCCAAGTCAATTAATTTTTCAATTAATATTTTTGAACCAGGCTGCTGTACTGCCTATACTTCAGCTATGATGACTGCATATACATGCAGAGCATACATAACTGACTCAGCAACCAAAACCTATGTCAGTTTAAATTACTGTAATAGCCATGGTGATCTAAATTCTTGGCAGGGGATTTTTTTTTAAGGGCCATTATGATTTCATGAGAAAAATAATTCTAATCAAATTGAAACTGTGAATTTTAAAAAATTACTTTCTATTCCCCTACACTGGAAGTCAATTATGTAGATCAGAAGTTATTGGCTCTTCCACAAATTCACAATCATAATGGAAAGGTACAGTTACACTGGCAACATTCATCTTTCTTAGACTCACTGTATATAAAAACCACAATGTGGCTCTGAGGGTTTGACATGCTGCTCACACATCTTACCTTGCCTTCCAAGATGGGAAGAGCACTGGGGAACACCTCTGTATTTCTTGGTCTCCCTGCAGCTCTGATTTCCAGAGCGGCTTACCATAAACACATGATTACCACAGTAGCTGGAAATGAAGATTTGGAGGTCCACAAACCAGGCTTTGGGAATGGCTGAAAGTAACTTGGGAGCACCCTGTTTGTTTAGGTAGTATATATAATTGCCTATCTAACGGAGGTGTCTGAAAGGGATAACACTCTGCTGAAGGACTCCTGGGATTCACAAATCAAAATGCTAAAAACCAATGAATCACAGCTGATCAAACAGATCACTGAATTATCTGTTCTATTTAGAGATCAATCTTGATGTAAAATGCTGTGACTGGCCAATAAATGGCAGAGGAAGGCTGAGAGGAGATGGGCAAGGGCTATGTGCCCTGAAGCTCAGGAAATAATGCAGGCTGGGACTGACCACAGCTGCTGCAAACAGGGCTGACTGTGTCTCAACACAAATGGCACCCGAGGGTGGCCTTTGTGTTAGATGAACAGCTATGTCATTTGAGTGAATCAATTGACTACACCACTGCTGAGTGGATCAAATATTTCTCCAAGATCATTAAAAAAYTGAGAATGTCTCTCGAACTAGCACAGGGAAGGCATATATATATGGCTCAGACCAGCAAAGYGTGTAAGAATTGAACAATTAGCTACGTAAAAAAATAAAATCAGAGACAGTTGTGGGCTGGTTTCAACGCATATATTTCTTCTCAGCAGCTAGTGATGGCCAGCATCATGATGGTAAGCTTATTACAGAGACTAAGAACAAGTACCACATGTTGGTGTAGCAACTGAATTATTATTGTTGTTAATGTATTTAATATTAACAAWGTATAAATTACACTGGCATTGTGATTTGGGTATATTTTTTATCATTCTGCTAAATCAAAAATCCCACGTAATGTTAAATGTATCTTCAAATAAGCAAACTTTATATTACACATATGGCCTACCTAAAAGAGACCAGTCAGAGCATGTAAGATTCTGGCAAATGCTGACATTATTTACTAGTTTGTCCATTTGACAATATGAAATACTTATTGCTTGTACTCTGGCATAAGCCTATTCTAGATATTTATAGCTGTAAACAGCACTCTGCTCAAGTTCTTTCCCCCAGCAAAGAATTCCTTAAATTCTTTCATTTTACCWTGTCTGTTTCTTATACTTGTGTTACAAAACATACATCTACTTAGAAGTAACACTATCACACAGGGCTGCTGGTGGTTTCAGTTGGACAAATATGGCCACTTTCCCACTGACAAGCAGATATTTAGAACTGAAAACATTCCAGCAGCGTGCTCTGCTTCCTTGGCACAGACAGCAACATGAATATTTTGTAGGCTACTTAGTCTATGCATTAAGCAAGCATTATAAACTATTATTATATTGGTTTAAGCAAACAGCTCTATGTCTGGAAAGTGATCTAGTGTGTGCAAACAATGCTTACAGGAGAAGCAGGAGGAAGGTCTTTCTAAACACCCAAATCATACAGATGCTACACTTATAYGGACACGTTGCATTACCAGGATGTGCTGGGAAATTTGCTGGGATGCAAATGAAAAAGGAGATATATGAGACCAATAATAAACTTCTAAAAGAGTAAAATATGCTCTMTTATACCTTGTACCCAGAATGAATACAGTGCTAGCACTTGGGAACATGATTTTCTGATGAACATGGCARTGCTTGGTTAATGATTGGACATGATGATCTTAGAAGACTTTTCCAGCTTTATAGATTCTATAATTAGCAGATAAAAGGTTGATGTATGTTATGCATATACACYATGTATGTTAAGTTAAACTGAAAACACAAGGTACATCTAATCACACTAAAAATGACAGCATTGACTTAGAAGTCTCCTTGACAGTACCAGTTGTTATCACTTCCCTGAAACCCATTCAAAAACCAAGTTTACAGATACTTTCTTGAAGTTAGGAAAACATGTATTTCATGTAGGGATATCTCCTCTTTGTTAATCTGTAATTTATTCTGTTCTCCCATTTACAAAGGAGCTGCTAAGAAAAATTCCAGTATTTAACAGTTAATCACTACTGTAAAGGAACTAGTCCAAAAAATTTAAAACATATTCTACCATACTTAGTAATAAACACAATTCCAGTGAGTAATACCATAGTATTTACTAACCTTCTAGTAAACATGTAAAATAGAGATACAGATTCCTCATCTTTCCTTCTCAAATTTAACAGCTGTAGGAAATCTATAAATATCAATTTTTAGCAATATATTCAGTGTCTCTTCAAGTTATGTCTTATTTTGACATTCACTTCTCTAAATCACTATACATTTAATTYTAAAGTTCACATAATTTCAACATGTCCTGAGACTTGGGAAATTATCATTCCGCAATACAAAAGTAAGGTATTCTTTCTGCTTCGCTGAGCATATGTTCTAAATCAGAATTGCTCTTTACTTTTTTCGCCCCTCTTCACACTAAGAGACTGAAAAAAAAAAACCCAGCCCACCTAACTCAAAGGATGTGTGTATGTATATACACTCACAATCTGCAGCACACAGTTACAGGAAGGCTGATTTATTTATTTCAAAAACAGGTCTAAGAACAGAAGTGATCAATTGTTCTCTTGAGGTTGCAAAATGACTAAAGGGAAGAGGAAAAAGGACAGTAGATTGCTATTACTGCTCAAAGCCAGTCTGAATTCCCAGCCAGCCTTGTGCTACCATAGCAGCACAAGGGAGACTTCCAGCCATCAGCTGGCCARGCACAGTGTGCACCCCTTTAAAGAGCATAGGAAGCGCAGAGGTTAGGAAACCCCACAGCACCCATCCTGAAGGAACCAAGGCTCTACTGCAAGCATGGCAACAACTTAGATGTTTATAAAGACAAAAGGACTTTGGGTCCACTGCTCTAGTACAGGATCAGCAACAAATACCACAGCAAGATAGTGACAGTTCTATGTAGTTACAATAAAGTTCTACAGACACATTAATGTCCTGTACCCATACACATATGGATGCAATATATGAGAAACAAAATAATTAAAAATGCAATTGTCTTAAATGGCAACTTTAAACAGCTTATCTGCAGACTCAAGTTTCTCTCAAAAATGGTGGAGGTACTCTAATTCTGAGATGCTCAAGGTGAACAAGAAAGATTTTAACTTCAGTTTTGTACCATTCAATCAGATACTTCCATCTSAGCTGCTAGCTAAATAAAGAAAAATTGAAGGAAGTAAGAATTATTATCAGCTAATTAATATTTACATTTCAAGTTCATCTTTCTAGCCATTAAATTAATATTAAAATTAGGCTGAAAGTATTTTGTAGCTACATTCACATGGAGCCCAAAATGCCTGGATCTCAACAGCAAGATAATAGCTGAGCTGAGTACGGCGACTCATAGTGTACAGCTACTCCTTTAAAACATGATGATTCTTATGTTAGCTGCAATACCAAAGCCAGGCAAAATACATTTCATACTCATTTCAAGGAGTGTTCTACATATAAAACACTGCTGCCTACCTTGGAGTTTGGATTAGAAACTCATTTTTGTTACTGCCATGCTAAAACTGTAGTGGAGTGGGCGGAATTTCTTAAAATCTCTTTTTAACTAGTAACCTCAGCCAAAGTGTTTTTGAGAGCCACTGCTCCAATTCCCTCAGTAGAAAGGACTTTTAGAAAATCAAATAGGTAACTGTGAAGCAGAATGGGTGAGATTTCATGATCCACTTAGGGATGCAGTGCTAAACTTGCTGTCAACATAGAGAGTGGTAGAAGCAGATGGCTCTGCAGGCCATAAGCTACTTTTGCATCATGCCTATCCTTTTCCACAAATCAGAGGGGTTTCCTGGCAAAATGTCCTGGGAACTGCCTGTTACATTAGCARCAACAAAGCCTGGACTCTGAAGATGTGGTCTTCACCTTGATAGCTCTCCTGTTTCTGCTGCCCAGGCTACATCAGGTGCAGAAAGGGTCTGTGAAAGGCAGCTGCACTCCAAGCCAGGAATCCTCTTTGTCAGGCAAAGCCATGGCACAGCATCTTCCCAGCCTGGGTCCCTGTAGCAGCRTAAAAATGTGCTCAAGCCTGAGGGTCTCCCCCCAGGAATCCTGGTCTGGGCTACTTTCTGCTCTTGTGCTGAAGACTCACTTGGCTTAAAATCTGCCACCTCTCTGGCTTGATGACTTACTGCTGAAATAACTTTGTTAAGATGATATATTTAGACCCTCAGCTATTCATTTTCAGAACTGCTTGTGAAACACCTTACTTCATATTTAGCGACCTCTGTCCTGCTGTCCTCATGTTCCAAGACTCCACCACTCACTWATACACATTTTTTTAAAAAGAAAAMCAGAGAAAGCTGTGCTAAATGCAATTAATTGTAATAACATGAAATAAATTGATTTACACTGGAACAATATGTCTTATCTAAATTTCATTTTATTTAAGTAGCAGTGGTAGCAAATACATTTAAGTAGCACACCTGCCAGCGTTTAAAAAGCAAAACAACAAAACACATGTACTTTACTTTGGCTCTCTCTGCAACAGTTTAGGACAAACCCTTCCAAGTTTCACATGAGACTGTGTCAACATGCAGAGGAAAACAGGCTTCAGAAGCTCATTTTACAAAATGTACAGAGAATTTAAAATTAATTTTTAAAATATGAGTTTTCATTTTTCAACAGCTTCATTACAGCCCTTGCTATGTTGCTCCCCAAAAGCATCCTTCTGGAAATATGCACCCTTTTCAGATCATTTGCAGTGACAGCAGGAACACTGATAGCAACTGTAACAGCTCAGTTGTGAAGTTACCAAATCTTTKTGCCAAATCAATCAAACCCAGAGTTACAAGAAGCCCTAAAGCACATAGCAAAGTATGTTGAATATCTGAAACGTGATACGATCACGAAGGTCAGAGCAGACGGAAGGCCCCTTGGTACAGCAGAGTCCTGGAGTTCCTTCCTCCAGGGTGAGGATGCAGGTTCCAGCAGACTCACAAAAAAGCAACATCTTCCTGCCATTTTGTGTGGGCAGCCCCAATTGCTCTTGCCTATGACTCAATAGCAACAGTTAACAGATGGGACTTGATCTACTCCCTTTTGAAGAAAGCAATCACCTGCCAGTCTGTTTTGGTTTTCCCCCCACCATGGCAGTGTTTTTCAGGCACCATACAAGGCCCTTGAACCTACAGATTACATCAAGAGTCACAAATGACACCTGAAAAAGAGCAAGTCACGAGGCTTGCCAGAGTTATACTGCCATTTTTACTGTCACTGGACTTTTTAATATATTTTAAATAGGATCCATAAAAGCAAAAAGGTTAATAAATACTGGTGAATGATGAAGGAAGATTATTAAGATGGCAGTGGGGCTGCTTCTTGGTTTAGGGCTCTTAGGAAACAGTCACAGACTCTATTTAGGACAAGGAGTTCTGAACTCAGAGAAAGAAAAACAGTACAATAACAGTGAAAAACGTAATGAAGAGAGGGCAGCATCCAACTTTTKTATGAGTTTAATAAAAGCCTACAGATAAATTTATTCTAACAGTTTTTTAGCTTTCAGAGAATCGACAAAACATTTCACATTCAGTGGGACTTTCACCTCCTATTAGGTAAAAAAGATGAGTGAATGTATCCCTGGAGAAGGAAAGGCCTTTGGGCTGAGCTGGTAGGAGCAGTAAATGGACCTTAACACCAGGGGCACACAGCTGGGAGCCTGCCTGGTTATCTGCCACATCTGTCAGCCTGGGTAAAATGGGAGGGGACAGGAGGACAGGGAAAGAGAGGGACAGTCTCCGTTCACTGCAATAGGGAAACTAGAGAGAGGAGAGATGTTTACACAAAAGTCACCGGTCCGCAGATGCTGTTCCTCTGTGTTCCTGAAGTTTAGAAAAAACCCCATAGATGGGTTTTTCTCCCTGAACACCGGACTCTCCTTCCTTTTTAAGTCCTTATCACATTCCAGTAATTCCTGTCAGCTCTTGACTGACTCTTGCTATYTGCTCTTACTTGGACCAGCCTCAAAAGTGAACCTCAAGTGTTTAGAAAAGAAAGATGCAGAGAAAAATTTTCCTCGGTGCAGCAGTAAAAGACCAACACMTACATGACGCCTCAGACCCTGCTCAYTGATACAGCCATCGCTCCCCTCTGCTGATGTGCCAGGGTCTCTGGGATGGAGGGGTAARGCAGCAGGAGCAGCACACAGCTGTGATCCTGCCAACAGCCAGGAACTCTGCTGGGGAAGCTGCCCATCCCCCAGCCTTGGGCTACACACTTCATTGACATCATCCAAGAATCACTCCCCTTCCAGCACATCCACTCCAGATACTGACAACATCTGCTTTSGGCCAGAATACCCTGGCCTTTTGACTCCCATTCCTCCTTTCTCTTTGCGATCATTTGCTACATATTATTTATTACAGCAGCTGGATGTTCAGGTTTAAGATCCTCCTATGTATGTGGGCTTTGTGTATGTGAAGTATCATCTCCCCCTGGATATGAGGGTGTTGGGCGGGGGAAGGGAGGGAAAAGAAGAGAGTTGAGTATTTCAAGCCACTCCCTTTGATTTGCAGAGCAAGTACATCAGTGCTGTGCGCCGAGGGACTTCAGTGTAAGGGCTGTACACAGCTGTCACGGAGCCAGGTGACAGAACCAGGGCAGCTCCACTCCAGCACCAGCATATGGGTCATTTCTGCCTCTTCCACAGATACCACCCACCCCAGGGCTATCAGCCAGCTGGCAAGGAACTGAGGTGGGGAGGGGAGACCAAAGAATCACAGGCTCTGCCTTCTCCTGTCACAGCAGTCAAGACAAGCTGAGATACAAACACTTGCCTACCCACACATTGTGCTGTGATGCTGTTCAGGGCTTGCAGGACTATTACACCCATCCCCTCARAGGCACACAGTGACTCACAGCAGCCCTGACTTCACACCCTGCAAGCATCAAAACCAGCAGCAGGGTATTGGGGACAGGGGAAGGAATATCAAACAGTGTGCCCTGAAACCACCCGAGCTGTGCAAAACAGCAACTCCAGTCTTGTGCAACAGGACCCAGGGAACACCATGGCTCTGGGATCTGTACCCACTGCTCCAACAGATCCCAGTCCYATGCTGGGAGGACACCTAGGAGGATGCCATCCCTCTGACTTCTGCAGCTTGTTCTCTACAAGATGAATTTTGAAATGGCTGTAACCCACCCTAGCCAGAACTGCAAAGCACATGGTGAACCCCTTCTCCCCCTGAAGCTTTGGSATATCCTGTGTGACAGCACTCAGCATCTGGGACACTTGCAAGATAAACCCAGAGCAAGCTGCAAGCAGAAAGGCATCTAACACTAGCATGGCTCTTGCAAACACTTCAGCAAACCACAGGTTAAGTAGCAATGTAAGTGCTAGAAGATGATCTGCACGTTGCTTTACAGGGAAAAAAAAGAAAAAGAAAAAAGTCAAATGGAAAAGATTTGTCACTCAGGAGAGATAAACGGTGGTGGAGGACATCTATATACATCAGCAATCAGATACAAAGCAGTACCTAAAAATATCCAAAGGGAAAATTAGTAAAATAATATGCTTAAATGAAATATGTGTGATATATATGCAATATGTATGGTATAAATGCAATATGTGATATAGATGCTTTTTATAYCATGCCTTGCCTTCAAAAATCTTTGTGGGTTCCTTTGAAGTTAAATGTCTACAGATCATTTTTATTATTTTTTAATCAGTTTAATTATGTTCCAGGCGGACAGTAAAATATTTGCTAGCTTTTAGATAAGAATTTTCCAATAGTTTTATTTGGAATGCTCACTGGTTTTGCAAACGACAGCTGCAGGACTCTCACTTGCACATTCAGCTACTTCAGAAACTGCACACTTTAGCAATACCAGAAAATGAAGTTTTCTGAGTAGTCTGTATATAGCTCCATGATTCCAAAGGCTCCTGTAGCATCAGCATACCTTGGAGAAAAAGTCAAGCAACATCTGGAGTGTAGATTAAGGCTATTTTTGAATGCTCTGCCTTTATACATCTAACAAACTAGTTCTAAATTGTTCAAAGGTTAGTACAGGAAGAAAATAGTTAGTTCTTAACACTAATACTTCAAAGTACCAGAGAATACACAGAAAATAAAGAGCATTCACCAGGCAGCTGTTTGGTTCTATACCCTATTCATGTCCAGCTGACAGACTATAAAATGAACACCTAGAAAAGCAAAATTTTAAGGTTCAAGCACACAATACAAGACAATACTTCCAAGGCCAAGAGCACCAGAAGTGTGAATAGCATTATGTATCATATCTACCTTCTACAGACTCGTAAGCTTCCTTTGCATTATTTTGGCTTTTATTACACCATGACTTTTGAGAGATTCACAAGTGCCATTGGTGAGGAGAGATTATTAATAAACAGAGATTATTCAAGTTTTATATCCCACAACATGAAGATTTAATCAACCTTTGTTTTTAAAYAGAACACACATACAAAAAACTCACAGTTTACCAAAGAACTTCAAAACCCACGCAAAACAGGTATTTAGAATTATTCTTACTTGTAYCTGGTCTGAAAAATTCTACAATACTTTCTTCACAGAATTGATCTTTAAAAAATAGTTTTAAAAAAACCCCTAAATCATCTGATGCATATGAAACTTGATTCCAAGAACATCACTTTCATAATAGTTTTAATGTAGTAAAATGGGCTGTGAAGGTCACCAAGTGACCAGATCTCTCCCATTTTCAGCCTGCATCCTGCCTAAACTTGGAAACAGAGGCAGGTAGGAAGGTGACTGGCTAAAGTTTTGTACGGAAGAAACGATGACAAGCACTCCTGAAGYTTGAAGGAACAGACAATAGTAAGACATGGGCAAAGTTTCGCAGTTCTGAACACTGCTCGTGCCAAGGAAAAGTGGCATATCTAGCCAAAGCCCTCTTTTCTACATTGCTCSCCTCCAGGGAAGTGCAACAGATGTTTCAGGAAATTGATGTTTCTATCAACTTCTTTTTTTGTTTGCTTTGTTTGGGGGTGGTTTTTGCGTTGTTTTTTTTAAAAACAGATTGATAAGAACTTGATATTTTGTGAGCTGTGTGGTGACCACATAGAAGTGTTTCTTCATTGTGCTGAAGGGAAGACTGACTCCCTGGCAAGTACGTTCACAATGCCTCTTTATTGAAAGCCAGCTCAAGAGGGCTCACAAGGGGGTGAGTGGGCTGACGATGAAAACTCTTTGCAAGAACAGGCAGGAATCTGGTGACGCACTTATTTTTTTCACTGCAGAACCCCTTGTTTGCTTGTTTCAGAAGCCAACTTTCACCCTGCTTTGCTGCCACAGCAACACAGAAACCATCATGTGGGAGTGCTGAAAACAGATTTCCTTGTGTTACTGAAACCAAGAGATCCAGCAGTAGATGAAGAACCAAGAACCGCTCTTTTACCATCTTGTGGACGCATCACACTCGAGTCTCAGAGACAAAGCACAACTTGAGGCTCTGCCCCATACCCAGTTTTCAAACAGACATATGTACACACACTCCTGCCCCCACAGATAATACTAGACAATAAAAATACTCCTGACTTTTCTTGTTCTTTGAGAAGATGACTGTTTTCTCAGCCTGGCCGTAGGCTGACTCGAAAATCTACAAACCTTCACAGCATCTTAGTGGAAAACCAAGCCTGATATTGGGATTTGGGCTTGCTTTGCAAAGATGCTGCTGCCTCTTTTCACTTCACAGAAAAAACCATAGTGAAGGAGAAAGAAAGGCTGTGCAGATCACTGTGACATCTAATTACACTTTGCTTTTTTAACTTCAGGTAGATTTGCAGTTTTCTGACAAGTCTATAATGATACAGTTTTTCATTTTTGCATTACAAACGTTAACAGTCAATACCCCGACAGGTACTGAAACAGATAATAGGTWGCTGAAATTCTGTAATGTAGAAAATTCAATCTGTGGGTGGTGTTTTAAAAGTAGCAGTTTCCCTCCTGTGCTCATAGGGAGGTGAAAGTAACAGCAGKACACCACTACAAGCCCACTGCTTCTGTCATGCTCTATGCTACAGACAGAGCATAAATTGGCCACCCCAGGAATCCAACACATTTTATTACTACACATCTTTGTATCATTTACATCTATTAGTGATGCTACCACATGGCCTATCTTAAAATTGTATTTTCATACAGGAGAAGGAAAGAATGTTTAAGATGAGACATTTACTGAAAAAGAAACAGTTAAATGGGAAGTTTCTAATTTCTTTCAGCCAAGCTAGAACTGAAACATGAAAATCACAGTTATCASTTAATTTCACTGCCTCAGTGTATTTATTCTCTTACTTGGGTGAGTATTTTCCCACAAAACTTTGTGGGTTTTATGCATTACACTTCTTATGCATTCGCTCTTTAAGAGAAGTACTGGTTCAGAGGCATAAAGGAGAGTGAGGACTAAACCTCCTTGCAGCTAAATCAAGAAATCAGATTTTTCACTTCACATGGGCTTTGCTTCAGGGCTGGAATAATCCATCATATGGTATTAATACTAAGCTAAGAAATCCAATCAGAAAGGCCTTAATCATAACTAAATAAATAAATAAATAAAGTTGTAGACAAACTTTATTTCAGCACCATTCCATTTTGTCACTGTTTAATTCTAAGTGGCAAGCAAAAACTTACTGTACCTGATATTTTGAGGACTAGATGATTTCAGTTGKAGCTCAAAACCAGGAAGGAATATTTATTTATCACCATATGAACACAGTATGTTTAAGAATTGAAGTAGGTAATCTCAGAAAAGATACAGTCATGTGGTGTGGCTGCTGGAATCGTCATCTATGCACAGCATGCCCACTGATAAAAAATTACCTTGATGCAAAATCTTACAGTGACAGAGCCAGAAGCAGAGCTCTGTGAAGATTCTCCCTTGCCCCTGGCCAACCAGACACCACATCCTGGTGGCTGTCAGACAGTGCCAGGAGCAGGACAACTGTACCACAATGGTCTTTGGTGACCTCCAGGCCCACTGGGGTCATTTCCCATGACTGGAACTCCTGAGAAGCTCTGCAGGTTTCACTACCACAAGAAAGCAACAGGACTGCCCCATGCAGGGCTCCTACTCCCTGACATCTGACTTGCTTTTCAGATCTTTCATTTTACTTTGACTTCTTTTCTTTATGGATCAAGTGCTGCAATTATCAGATCAAGCTCCAAGAGTGTAAAAATGCTGCACAGAGAGACATAATGAGGGATTTTATATAATCGGTTTTATGTTGCCAGAAGCATTCAAATCTAACAATTCAGGGAAGGTCAATATTTCTCCAGCGACAATGAGGAATACAGTACGCATTTATGGTACTTCCATTTGCAAGCAAGTTATACACCCATACTAGCTTAAAATCGAGATGGAAAAAACATTTCATATACGAAGATTTATGTAAAAAAAATCATATGGCAATTGGAAAAAAGTTTATGGTCAAACTGTTTCTCGAGGGAGTACTTCAAAAGCAAAGGGAAAAGGAGACTGATGGAGCACCATTCCCTTTAATTAATTAAGTTCAGCTGTATTAATTTATTTAACAGATGTCAAAGACAACAAATCATTATTTGTCAGTTTAGAGCAATTTCACAAAGCAATCTTTAAACCTCAGTGGTATTATGTTCCTTTGCTTTCGGAACACTACAAAGCTGCTAAAAATGTAGTTAATCAGCCTGCTATCAACGCAGATACCACAACGAAAGTGAGAAAAATGCATAAACCCCTTAGTGTTCTAGGAAAACTATCCAAGGCAATGAAATTAAGCAATATTATAGTTTWCAAATTCAATTCCAGATTTCCTGGAATCTTCATGAAATCAATCCACAAACAACACACTGGTAACAATAAAAACTGCCTATAAAATTAAGACTCCTGCATTTGATAYGCTCACCTCACCTTTTAATTACACCTAAAAATGAAGAGGGTTGAGATTTTATTTGAGATGTCCCATTTCTTGCAACTGTATGGGGTTTTTTTGTCCACTGTGTTTAAAAGATAAAGTAGAGTGGATATTGTACAATTTTATATAGCAAGAAACATGCCTCATTCAAATTAGGCTGCAGTAAGTTATTCTAAACCATGGTGGRAGAGAGAGCTTGTGAGAGATGTACTTTAAGAAAACACAGCAAAAGAGCTCTGTGGAAAAGACAGACACTAAAGCAGGCTGGAAACTGATATAAAAAGCAATCTGGTTTTTTTTCCACACTTAACAGAGAATATCCTCATCAAGCCACTTTTTAAAATCAACTGGATTCCATGTCTCCTTTGAGTGCTTTTATTCCTGATGCCTCCTAATGACTGTTTGCAGCTCAATTTCCTTTGACATTTAACATGTACATAAAGTGCTACCTGAAGGTGAAAGTATCTTACTTAACAGTTCCTATATATGAATATAAAAGATATATCATCTGAATTACAGCCAATCTCCCTCCCAAACAACAACCAAAAAAGCCCAACCACAAACAGAAGCCAGAGCTGTAACAGTGCATTAATTTACTACAGCGTCATGTACAAAGGACAGTAGTGGGCAAGCTTTCAATGMACAAATTTTTCTACTGTGAGAGACCTCCTGTTTTCAATCTGTTACAGCTAAATGCCCATGCTCATTAAAAGCATGCTTTAGACAAACAGGACTTAAAGAGCAATGAAATGGTTACTTTCAAGTAAAAAAAATATGTGCTTGCTCTCAAGTCAACATGATACAAGATAGCAAGATGCAAAGGCAGTATCACTGACCTGTCAAGAATAATATAAATCAAACAAACCCACACTGCTCCATTGTATTTTTTCCAATACTACCTATAATCTTTCACTTTCAGCCAACTTAAATTGGCTTAGATGACTACCACAGTTTGGTTGTCCTTAAGGTTCTTAGTCAATTTAAGCAATACAGTAAATGACCAAAATCTTAGTAATCCTTAATTTTGGTAAATATTTAGGGAAGTCATTCGATGCATGCCTTCAATTAGATCTCCTTGATGAATATAGAAAAGGCTCACTACCTACCTTAGTTTGCATTGATGAAATACACAGTACACATGACTTTAGACAACCTACTTATGGAAAACAGAGGGAAGAAAGCTACATGAGTGAAAAAAGAGCAAATTTAAATCTTCAGAAASTGTCCTCAATTAACTGCATGAACATTTGTCTGAAGGGATGTTTTTTCCTGAGCATCCAACATACAAAAATACGGCAGCTCCCAACCCTTACCCTCATCTGCCTTTGTGCCCTGGAAGAGGACAAAAGGAACAAATGTACACAGTTTTCTTCTGAGGACAGAAAGCTCCTCTGGCACACAGCACTGAAAAGAGCCCGGATGCATTTATCATATGGGAGCAAAGCACACAGAATTTCAAAGGGTAATTTGACTACTGTCCCATTTTTTAAAATCACATTTTTTCTCCAAGACACTAATTTCTGGTAAGTACAAACCTAGYTGGCATTATAAGCCAACTTGTAATGGACAGAACTTCATATTCAGCTGTAGCAGAACTGTTCTGAGCTCCTTCAGCAACAGCACACAGATGCCACCATTCTGGGACTCTGGATTAGGCAACACATCCCACAGAAAGGATAACATCAAAGAAACTAACCAGTAAGGGAGGGTCCTTTTCTCTAAGGGAAGAAAGATCTGGAGGGTCTGCAGATTTGTTCATTCAGYGCCTCTCTTATTCTGTAACTTCAGCAGTGCTACTGGAATATTACTATACTGTCTAGATAGGAAGGGGAAAGCTCCTTTAATAATGTTAATACTTATGGGTACTTAAAGTAATGACATTTATATTTTTAGTAGCCTCATGATCCTGTGTAACAATCGTTCAACTTTACAGGAAGTAACACTACAGGGAAAGGTCTCCATCTTGGATCCAGGAATCCCAGTTCTTACGTTCACCAAGCCTTGGCTTGTTGCTAAGAGGAGAAGCGTGAGCATATGTTTGTGTAGGGGAGGAAAGGAGGGAAACCTGCTATAAATACTGATGCATGATGACCTTCAGAAAGTACCAGATGAGATTCCAACTTGGTCTAAAGCTACGGCATTTTTCCCAAGAGAAAGATATATTTCCTCTCTCTTCTTATGCTTAACTATCAGCTTTTTGACCCCCTAAATCTTAGCAATATAATTTACATTAAAAAGCAGCAAAAAGCCAAGTTCTTCTTTGGTTTTACTCAAATTGCTGCTTCCCTAGTGCTGATTTTACCCATAGTCCTCATGTGTCCACTCTATAGATTTACATCTCTGTGATAAGTCATCACAGTTGCTTTATTGTCTTTAAACATCTACTTTTCCAATATCCAAGCTAAATATCTTGCCAGTGAATATATCTGCAGCAGGTTGAAAAGAACACAAAATGAACACATTTGCTGGTATAAAAAGACAGCCAGACATCACGGTTCCATCAAGACAGAAGAAGGCTGTAGCCTCTTGAGCCATAAGAATTTTGAAAAGTGCTTTTTCTCAAGATAAGAAAACTATCTAATCAGAAGATTCTTCCCCAGGCAGTTCTACGAGTGTCTTAAATCAAGTTCAATGTAAGCCACTGTCAAGCATGGTTAAATTATATCTTGACAGCAAAGGCAAAATCTACAATAGAGCATGAATTACCATCAACCTCCTCAACTAATTGTTTAAAATCAGAGAGCCTCTTAATTGGCCACTCATTTTATATTTGTTAAGATATCAACAAAAACAATGCAAAATATTAAAAGTCTACCAACTCCACTACTGAGTGAACTTTTTGAAAAATGGGACTGTATTGTCCTCAAAAAGCAAACACATCCCAATTATTCCCCTACTACAACACAGGGTACAGTGTCCTTTAACTGGCAACAAGCGAGGCAGAGAATTGACTAACCCATTGATTTCTGTTTGTGTGTTTGAGATGGGTTTTAGCCACACAAATTTAAGGTTATCCAGAGCCAGAGGGTAGGTACAGTGCACCTGATAAATCCTCTGTGACAGAACTCAGTCAGTGCTTTGACTAAAACCAAGTATCAACGCCGGGAAATGAGGCTGAACCACCAAAATGCGCCTTCAGGCAGCTTGGGTGGGTTTTTTAAKGGCAGCTGCAAATGTTACTTTACAGATCAGAGTCCCCTGAATGATGTATATAAGCTGAACTCAAACCAGTGATCCTATAAACTGCATTATCTTCTGCTGGGTTCTGCAATTTACTAGTGTGACTACTGAAATAATTAAACCTATTCACCTCATTAAACCATTATATTGGCATTCCCAAAGGCCACACACCCTTTATACTTTTAGACACAGCTTAATCTACACTCAGCCTCAAAATACACAATTATTATAAATTAGCAATATTTTACTGTGGTTTGGATTAAGTTAATCAGACTTTAAACTAACAGATATATTAAAAAAAAAAAAAGAATGAAAATAGGATTTGCCACACCAGATCAGGCCACTACTGCATCTAACATGGTATTTGCCTTCGGGATTGGCTTGATACTGTGGACTGGCAAGAAAGTGAGAAAGTCAGTCTAATTAGAAAAAAAGTTACATAACATACGTATATGGAAGTAAAAGAATAAAGGATAGTGTAAAAGGCAAAGTGTATTGTCTTAGATAAAATCATGTAATACACCATGCATTTGTCCAAGAGTTAATTCACTGTTCAAGGTTATAACTCTGCAAGCAGTCCAAGGAACAATTAAGAACAATGTCAAGGTAATCTCACAAGCACTACAACTGAGAGTAAATTTAGAATACAACAGATAATGGTAAAATGACAGATGGGGCTCCATCTGTCAAGTACTTATATTTGATAAAGTAATTTCAAAAGAACTAATGGAGATGAAAATTTTCTAGTGGGTGCAAGAAGAGACACTCTTCAGATGTCATTCCAGAAGATACTCACCCTGGGTACAGTTGCACATATATATATATATATATATATATATATATATATATATATATATGGTGGTTAACAGACTTCAGCTAAAAAACTTAATTGATAAAAGAAGGATAATTTTTTTTTCAACCCAAAGTCACTGACATGTTGTGATGGTGGGCATCACTGATAGGCTGTGATGGTCCTAGTACAGCCAAAGGCTGGTAAAGGCAGATGAGTGGTTGGGGACAAAAACTGTGGAATTGCACCCCAATTTTTACATTTGCAGAAGTATCAGCATAGTTATTTTTCTTAAATAGTTTTGCATTTTGTCAGGTGAGAATAGTTGCTCACAACATACAGACTTTAAGGTGTTTCATGGTTACCAAAGAACTTCCCACAAGAGACTTATTTAGATAATCAGGAAACAATTCCCATATCCACTTACTGGGGGGTGTTTTTCAGGCAAAAAAAATTGCTCAGTTCAGACTGAACCAGGTTTAAAATCTTGTAGACAGACACAGCAGCCATGGGATGGYACAGTATGGACTGTTGTGGTCCAACAAAATTCTTAAGTAAAGGATAAAGAGAGRGGAAAATGAAACCAGAAAAAAAAACCCAATTCCATTCCCCTGTGCCACCTCCTTCCCTCTAGCCTGAAAAAAAAAATCTAGGAAAACACTTAAGAAAACTAGCTAGAAAAAGATCAGCTTGCCAGTTAAGCCATAGTGGTGTAATATGTACCACACTGGAGCAGCAAGCAAGGCACAAGACAAGGCCACACAGCAGGTAAAGAACCTGTGTCTGGTATTAATTTTTATTGCAACTTCACTTCGATGGGTTTTCAACTAACAACCTAATAACAACAAAGACAAATGTAAAAACAGAACATTYTTTGATTAAAAAAAAAGTTAAAACATGAAATATTATTGAAAATAGCTAAATAGTTATTTGCAATAAACTTTGACAGACTTAGCTGTGTGGGGGACTTCGTGAAGAAGGGTATTCYACAACCCAAAACATTCTCACAAAATGCTAATGTACAATTCCCACCAAGAAGCAGGCAGAAAAACTGAGGTAAAATAATATATTATATTTTAAATATGGTTACAAAATAAAGGCAAAGGAGCATGCACAGGGGATTGAATTTCCCAGGACAACGTACAACATACTGAACAGAAAGACTGGCATTAGCTACTTCCAAGATCATAATTTTCCACAGACAAAATCTAAAGGTTTTTGTTGCTTTCCTGTGAAACTCAGTGATATGATGTACCAACTTAATACCTGTGCCAAGGTCCTGTTTTTGGTACTATGAAAGGCAAAGAAAAAATTACCATATTCTGGCAGCTTTACAAGCTTCTTGAAACAAGTCAGACCACTTCCTCTCTACAGCAATTTCGTTTGTATACTAAATGAGCTGAGATTCATTAAAACCATATACATTTTGCACAAAAAAAAATYTAATGTTTCTAAAATCCTGAATTATTTCAGTTGTTGGTCAAAACATCACACTATAGTCAAGTAAGAATCAGGTCTCTAAATGAAGAGTATCTCTCTGTTCTTATCCAAGTGGTAAGAATCCTTGGATAGTCTTTTTAAAGCTTCCACTTATGTTCCTTTATCACCCACGTCTTTTACACTAAAATGGCCACGCAAAGAAACCCACAGACAAATGTTTTGCAAGCAGATTTGCTGGAGAACGCAGGCACCATGAGACACATTTCACTCCATCAACTCAAAAGGCAAGGTGTGCAGTAGTCACATCTTTGTATGAATCTAGAATAGGCACTTAACAGACATTAAACTCTTCCCAAAATTAGGAGTTACATTTAGAAGTTTCCTTTGCTTTTCAGTTACCTTGCTATCCAGTGGTGGTTTTGTACTTAGTGTTTAAAAACAAATTCGCCACAAACAAGAAAGCAAATTCTTCCGTATTCAACAGTCATTCACGTCAGCCCTGAAATACAGTTACATGTTTYGCCTTTCAATTCCTCATCTAAAATATTACTTTCCATGTGCACTGAGAATAAAACTGTAACTACTTTCAATTGAGTACAAGTTCTTTTGCAGCAAGAAAGGAAAAAATTACTTTGAAAATAGTAATCTGTATAAAAATTACCAAGGAATACTAACATACAATTCCTAACTGCAACATAAGTACAAAAGAAACTGTAAATCTCAAGAAATYAGAGAGTCACTTTTTCCACTTCTTGTGTTGACTTTAGTTTATAATTTAAATACTAAGTCACCTCAGGCCATTTTTAGAACAGGAGTTTTTGTTGCATTCCACTGAAAAGCAAAAACTAAAAACAAAGGAAAATATTTTTGCTGGACCTTCACTGTACTATTACCTTTTTTTGCGGTTCTATTCTTCTCACTTGTTCTTAGTAGGAGTGTTTTACATTAAAATAAAGAACATAAAGGAATCTTGTGGGTAGTCAAATCCAGGCCTCTGTTATGAAAAGAAATATGCATTATAGAAAGTCAAGATTTTCAGTTCTGTCTTAGAAGAGGTAATTACTTATCTTCCCCACCCACACAACTGGCTGCCGGCCAGAACCCCACTCCTCAATGGCTACTTCCTTTACCTGCATACTTTTCTCAAGGCCAAACTGTCAAGTGCTATTCCTCCCTTTCTAATAGGTCCTTTCTATTTCTCAGAGAGAATCACTGTTTACATTTGTTTGGCGTCTTATAAAATAACCTGTGACTGACCAACACTCTTGTAGCTGTTTCTTCCTCTGTAACTAAGAGCTGGTAAGCCTCCAACTTAAAAACTAATGTTATTGGTCCCTAAATAGGCAAGTTTATACTGTGATATAGTTGTTTCATTTTGTAAAGCCTCTTCTAAAAATCAAAGCTTTATAAATGTTATTATTAGAAAGTTGAATGAAAACATAGTAATACAAATATTCAGCATCTGTTCACAGGCTACTGTGTTTGGTCACACAGAAATACTTTAACAATGCCAAATGTAAAGCGAGATCCTTACAAAACACTACTAACAGCTTTGTTACTACAGGTTTGGGGACATAATCTGAAGAGGAACAACACTATTATTCAATACTCACAGGAGCTTATGTGCAATGTTGACATGTGAGAGAAAAAAGATCCAAAATAGCTTTTGCAACAGTCTATCCATCAAAATCTCAGCTTTATAGAAAACAACTAAAAGAGTCCTGAATGTTCTTTGCAACAGCCAGTTCCCAGCTCTTAAAAATAAAGAGCAAAAGTAGCATAAAATGACAGACRATTTCCCTAACAAAACAAACTTTCAAGAAACACAAATCCCAACAAATGTAATTCAAGCAAGGTAGGGCAGCAGGTCACATGGATTAACGTGGGGATGGCAGAGTCCAGCCTTCAAACAACCAGCTTGAGTAAGAAACATCAAGAAATCTTCCCCAAGCCCTCCCTATGCCCTCTTTTTTTTTTTTTTTCCCACTTTCCCTTCCTTGGGAGTTTTACAAGTACCAGGACGAAGTGTTAGGTCCCAGAAAGCTGAAATTCAAAAAAAGTACACAGCAATCTGTACTGGACAAAAATGGAGTTAATTATGCCACAAGGAAAAAAAAAGCATCGTTGAGCAAGTTCATGTGTAGTTCCAAAGCTAGGTAGGAATAAACATGATACAAATAAAACATAACATTTAGTAATTTATTTATTCTTTCTAATCATTGCACAGTGATGTTTACATAAGTATTCAGGGCCTGAAGTGTCTATTTCCTCCTTTCTGGGAAAAAGAGGAAAAAATTGAATATAATGGAGCTGTGCCAGGTGGCACAAACTGATAACAAGACAATAAAAACAGTTCCACATGGCTTTACCAAGCTGTGAGCTCAGGCTAGCTATGACAACCTTTTCTGTATAGGTAAATAACACTCGCCTCTGATTAAGCAAAAGAGTAAAACTGTTCATTGATTGGGATCAAACACTGCCAGAAGGGCTGCTCACCAAAGGTGCATGAAAGAGTGTGACCACAAAGAGCAGCAGCTCAAGCTGCTCAGCACCATCMCTCATGTGAATATTATGACTCCTCCAGTGGAAGGACTGCAGAGGTGAGCACACCTCCTCCCTGTGTGYGCAGCCAGGCACTGACTCCAAACACCAACACCGCTCAATGGTTTTGGYGAAAACCAATTGGAGTTATCCCACCTGCGGAATGGGGATCTTGCAGCAACTGCTCCAACATCCAAAGCTGACTRTGCTAGATCAGAAACGAAAACATGGTGATATTTTAAATGTAAGGAAGAAATAGTAGAAGGAGTATGTTATAAAACTGCTTATCAAGAAAAATATAGATGCGAACACATACTAAAATCATACTAAAATCATACAAGCAGGGCACTACCACAGCTCACTATATATTAAATATTTCACAGCCAGAGAACTGAATAGACAGATGAAGTGTGAAATCAGTGCTCCTGAGGCCACAGGCAAAGGTAAACATCCAAAATTTCTGGCAGTTGACTGGAATCATTGATGTATTTTAGCAACAAATGCTATGAAAGCAATACAACTCTACTCAAAACAACCTGGCATACAGTGTRCTTCTTGGCTGTGGGATGGAATTAATTTTGAGGAAACATGCAAGGCTTGATCTCCTAAACAGGTATCCTTCTACTGAAAAAATAATTAGTAAAARTCTGACAATTCTCTCAAACACAGAAGTCTTTCCACTCTTTCTGGTCTCAACAGTAGCAGCACCTTCCAGCCAAGTACAACTCGGAAAAAACAGCTTTAAATGTGGCACAATCATGCTATGTCACAGTTTTTCCTCACTTCTCTTTCACTTGAAAGATGATGGAGTCAGGCACTTTCTGTGGTGCTCAGTGACAGAACAGAGGCAGTGGGCACCAACTGAAATAGAGGAGGTTCCCTYTGAACATCAAGAGAACTTTTTCACTGTGAGGGTGACTGAGCACTGGCACAGGCTCCCCAGGGAGGTTGTGGAGTCTCCATCCACAGAGATATTCAAAAGCTGTTTGGAAATAGTCCTGGGCCACCAGTTCTAGAAGGCCCTGGCTAAGCAGGGAGATTGGAYTAGAGGTACCTTCCAAACCCAACCATTATGTGATCCTATCTCCGCACTATTTCAATGTCTTTCCCCAGTTTGATCGATATTACCCATTCCTATTTCCTTCCTTCAACTTATCTCAATATTAACTTAAATAAATTAAAGTCAAAGCAATTGTACTGAGGTATGTACAAGTTGAAAAACCAACTTTGTCAGAGAAATGGATAAAATCTTCATGCCTGCAAGCTTCTATTTTTCAATTTTCCAAGGTGGTCTAAAATATTGTTCTAAGAACTAGGACCACATGCATGCTACATTCATTTGGATAATACTACAGACGGAGAATATGAGGGATTATCAGGTTCTAATGACCTTATCACCTGAATAAAAATTAATTTTTTTCTTTTCTGAACACTTGTGGTTCTGTACTGCTAAGTGTTTTCAGCATCTCTGTTGGTAATGATCCCAATCTTTAGTTTGTAAATTTTAAATTTACCTCTTTTTCTTTTTTTATTTCAACTGGGCCTTTGTGCAACTGCGACTTTCACTGAACTCAACTAGATGGATCAAGCTGTTGGGTTACAACCCTGTCTATGCACATGGCAGAAAAGGCCAGCAAAATACATATTTCATGGACTTCAATATTTCAGTTGCTCTGGCAGATAAAAAGTATTGAAAATTTTGCACAATATTACTAATAACAGTGAAATGCTTGGAAACATTCTCTGACTCATAATGGTGAAGTCAAGCAGAACTCAGTTTTAAGATGAGGTCAGTGAGATTCAAAAAATGCTTACAAGGTACTTGCTAAAGAGATGAAAATCCAGTCTGTTCCAGTACCATACTCCTACACTTTCAGAGGGTTCATGATTCATATTCAGAACTGCACTCCAGACATTTTTAATCAAACACAGAAGTTAACATATTGCTGCACTTCATTATCTTTCCCTACAAAGCAAGTTGTGGGCACATCTTACAYACCACTTGTAATTTCTGCAGCATTACATCCATGGATGGCAGGGCAGAAGGGCCACTTGGTATGATCCACAATATAATACCAAGGAATTTCACCTGGCCCTCACTTCTGTTCTACATACAAGCACCAACTGCAACCATGCAGAGCAAGCTACTCTGAGAACAACATGCAATCATTCTGCACAMCAGAAAGGAGAAATGAGACAGCTTCCCTTTACTTTCAGCTCACAAATATTTGCCTTCTATGTTCAGCAGGTAACAATTATCCWGCTCCAGGCTGAAAGCAAACCAGACAAGGTAGACTTATGAGATCAAAGCAGTGGGGGAAAAAAGTTGAAAAATAAAAAAATCAGTAATCCAAGAATTAAATACAGGCTATTGCTGGTGCCTATAACAGCTCTCAGAAAGTCAAATAAACACAGATGACTAGCAAGGAAATCTGAAGTTTATGTAACATACAAAATCTCAAGACTATTAGTAAAAGTTATTAAGTGTTCCGAAGTCTGCAAATGGCCCTCAAGGAAACAATTCTAAAATAATAAAAATTAACCAGAAATCACAAATTGCATTTATTCTGGCATAAGACTTGTATATTTCTTCTTTCTGTCTTTCTATTAAAAACATCCATGTTTGTTCRAGCTGGGTTTAAAACATGACCAGAAGACATTTACTAGATTAATATCCTTGCTATCATGTTTTAATTCTTTAAAGATTCAYACAATAAAAAGTCAGCATTTGATTCTTAACAGTTGACAATAAGGTCACTTTTTTTTCATTAAAAAAAACCCTAACTTTATTCCTTATTCATAATATAAACCAAGAAAGAAAYGAAGGAGTTAAAGCTGTTTGGCAGCTGCTATTTTAAACTCCTTTGGGTTTTACAATTTGCAGAGCATGTCAGTTCCTCCACATTGGAACTTTTTTTAAAAAACACCCAAGCAGAGGAATGTCATAGCACCATCATCTGCTGTAAGTACAACAGGCAGAGWTATGATACCGCAGAGGACCTCCTCCTCCAAATCTGTCACTTGTAATAAATTATGGTGTAGCCAGGAGCTGGTTGAGACCAGACAGACAGAGAAATCAAAATTAAGAGAATATGTAGAATTAGACATGACCTATATAGAAGTGACGGGTAAGGCTGAAGAGAGCAGTATGATTTCTTAGAGGGAGAAGATATRTATGGACAAGGGACAAGGACAGAGCCAATGACTACCTGGTGAAAAGGACAAACAAGACCATAAAACCTTGAGTACTGTTATTAAAAAGTAGCAGTTTGAGGCAGTATTCAAGCACACAACACACTGGTTTCTTGTTAAAGGTGCTCAGAAAGTAAAGACCAAATATGGCACTAAAACCCAGCCACAGCGAATTTAGCTCAGAGACAAAGTCTGCATTGCAAGACCTGCTGGGAGTGTGCCACACAGCAATCAGATACTTGGACCAGTCTTTGACCAGAATACCTAGAATAAGTAAGAAAAATAAACACAAGAAAAATAAATGCTTATGTTTATAATTCTTCAAAGAAATGCCCTTTTCCCCATAAGCTCATCTTTTCCACACCTACTGAGAAAAGCTATTCCATCATACAAACATCCCGTCACTACATCAAGTCCCTGTATCTGGACAATACAAACCATCTCTCCAAGAGAGATCCTGTGAGAATTGAATAAAGAAGTAAGCATCTAAAGATAGATAAAATGTTACCCCATCATTTCATAACCTTGCACTAAGTTGACTTCCTTTATTAGTATCCACTTCCATTAAGTCCAGGTTGTCAACATGAACTAGTAAACAGCAAACTACCCTCCAGCTCATACTCAGCACTGCACGACAGCGGTTCTGAAGCACTCCAGCATGCCAGCCTTTGGCAAATAAAGGGGGACACCTTCTTCACTTACCAGCTTAGAACAAGCAGCCAAAGCCAGTAAGACACCAGTAAGGACCTTTCATGTTTTCTATTGTGTTTACCTCTTTCAACTATTTGCATTTTCAGATGAACTTGTTTCCTGTTTCCACATTACTTGCTTTTGTCTGTTGCCCAGCTTACAGTTAGAAGGGGTCACAAAGCAGAACTTCCAGTATTTAGCTCCCTGGSAATGGAAAGCATTAGAAGCCACAACACCTTGACAGATTACAGCCCAGCAGAACTCTAGTCACAAGCTGGGGCCCTCATGCACTACTGCTATCTACAGATATCTAACAGCCAAGCAAGAAGTTACAACAGTGGTAAKCAGGGAAAGCCCAGCATCTCCACGTACTGAGAGCAAAACAATGAGCAAAAACCAAAAAGCAGCAGCAGTGGGGTGTGGATGAGGGTGAAGAACAGGAGCACAGCCTGCTCACTGCTCTACATTCAGCTATATCAGCCCACACTGAAGAAGTTGCAGTTTAGGATCCTCAGCTAACAGAAAGCCACCACAAGAGACCACCTAAGTCTGGATGCAACGTGTCAAGAACACTGAGGACTGGCCAACATGACAGMAGTTGGTAGCCATCAGATACTGCCATGGCTGTCAAAATAACCAAGCTTTCCTCAAGTAGGAACAACAAAGAAACACAGCGCTCACTACAACCTCATCTCTGCACATCCCTCTGTGGTACTGAAGGTCAGCAAAATGCCTCATTCCACCTACACACTGAGCATCTCTCACAATGAGCATCAGGAAGTACTGAGCAACCAAATCCTTCTCAATCTCTTCTGATGAGGATTAAGAAGCTGGGAAAGGAACCAGACACATGGATTAGAGTCCTTCAGAAGCTAAAATGTAGTTGTATTTCAAGCAACTGGAACAACAAGTTGAAACACTGCCAAGTTGTAAGGGACTTACAGTTATTAGAAAGAACATAACTAAGTCCTTTATGRAATGCAGATGTGAYRTTTAGGGACATGGTTTAGTGATGGACTGTTGTACTACTTTATCTTAAAGGTCTTTTCTAAAAGCTTCTACGATTCAAGTACACATCCAGGTAAGAGAACTTCTGCAATGCACAGCAACAGTTTCCTGTTGGAAACACAGGTCAGAGGCAAGTTCAAGTGAACCTGACAATGCATAAAATGTCTCCAGAATCAACACAAGGATTTGTCTGGACAGCCTCCAGAAAAAAAGAATCAGGAAATAACTAAGCAATTCTTAGCAAAACTCCCTGATGAACTATTCATCTCCTTCTTAYTTTGGCCTGAGCATGCTCCTTGCTCCAAGACAACACAGCAGTCCAGTGASGATGACACATGTTCATCTCCTCTGAAAGTCAAGGTCATCATGAATATGTGAAGAAAGTACTAGATAATCCCCAAGGTAATTATCTACACCARAACTGCTGGCAATTGAAGTCCTGCTGTCAAAAATTACAAGTACGGCAGAAATTTCAACTACYAGACATATTCTAAAGGGATGGCTTSGAGTGCTTACAGACCATGAAAAAAAAAATCACTGCACAAGACACACCATGTTACCTGAACATGTATAATTTTTTTTGTTGTTTTATATTCCTGATAGAGAAAAATGACAGCATATCAGTTACAAACAAGTATATTGGAACAGTTAGAACCCAAGAACCTACTAGGACGACCAAAGWGAAAAATCTACCACTACTGATTTTCAGTAATGTCATTTACAGAGTAAGACATCTGATTCAGCATCTGGTCAATATTTAGGGTATCTTAACCACTCTACTGATCTTAATACAGATAAAAATATAAACAGTAGGTCAGGTCTCCATTTTAATGCTAAGTGCATTTGTGTGTCTAGAAAGGATTATTTTTAATAGTATCAAAGGCACTATCACAAGCTAAAGGCTGAATTGTCTTGAGCTACTAGAATGAGAGAAAAAAAATTCTAAGTGCTATAGCTTTAAATAAAAGACATAAAGGTCTAATACTAAAAYTCAGTTTTTCTGATAAAGTTGGAAATTTCTAAGAACATCCAATAGTAGTATGAGATACCATGAAAACTGCAGAAAAAAAAACCAAGCAGGAGCCAGACATGTTTAACYAGAGGTCTCAGATTGTTTAAAAATCCCAAACAAGGGAGTACAYATACTCATACACTTAATTAGTTCACATGCTTTCTATCTGCTAGCAAGGGTTTGCTGCAAATCTACCTGCCATGAACAAGAAGGAACAAACACATCTGTAAGCATTTGCAAGCCAAAACTGCTTTGAACAAAGCCAGTGAGCAGAAAAGATGACACAACTTCTGGTGTTATTGAAATATCCACAGCAATCCAAGCACAAAATTGAAGCTAAGTATCTTGGAGAACATATTAATTTCATAGAATAATGACCATTCACAAAGGACAATCGCTGTAAGTTGTTCAAAGTACAGAGTATCATGCCATGAACACATAACTGAAAATGGTGGAAAATGCATTACAGTTTTACTACTGTGAGGTAAGCTTTGATTCATACCATATGGCCCTGCAAGACAAGTATATGTGCACATCTGCACATGTGTGCATGAATGCCGAGGTCTCCAACCAACTGCAGCCAGCCCAGTTTCTTAGCACAAGTGAGAAGACAGGATTCCAACAAACAAATACTGAGTTTTTCAAGAGTCACTCAAAAAAACTAATCCTACTGATTCACAATTTTTGTCTCAGAAACCTGGTGAATGATACAAACTGAGACAAATGAAGGTATGAAGATAACAAGATATTATAGCAATACTAATTATTATGCTCACATTTGTTTTACTCTTTAYGAGGCTTAAAAACCCCCCAAACAAAACCAATTACACTAATATGTGAATAATTCATGACAAGGAAAGGGACTGAGGGACTTACAATTAAGTTCTTTTCTTTTTCCTCTATTCTTTTTAAGGTGGTATAAAACACATAGTTTTTTTATTTCGCCCTCAAGTCCACCTGTGAGGTCCTCTGAATTCAGAGTTACTTCACAGAAATCACAAGTCATCAGTTTGGGTGTAAAGTAGCAAAAATATTAAACTTAATATTATACTTGATAAGACATGGAGAAGACTGAAAAATGCAATTGGTTATCAGCAAAATTCCTGAAATCAACATTTCTCAGTGTGTCTCACTCTCTGAATTAAAATAATTGCTTCCTATGGTATTTTCTGTGTTGCAACTACAGACAAGTATTAACTTTTTAAAAGCACCTTTAATTTGAGGCATTTTATCCTCCTGCTGCTTCAGAGCATGAMATGAGATTCTGATGTTATCTGCAATGGCAAGTTTTGTGAGTATGTTTGAAATACACATTTGTTTACAAGACTGTGTTTTAAAATGTAGGTTGTCTTCTGTCAAAATGAAGGAAAGTTAAAAATTAGGCTCAACTCAGAAGGAAAGGGAAGGTGAAGCAAAGTGCAAGAAAAAAAGGAAGCAGGATCTTAGTAACTGTAGCTGTAATTCAAACTTCATTTCCTATTTAGGAATTTTCATGCCTTCTATCACCTTTATGCTTTTTATTTTTGCCCCCTTTTTTAAAATCTTCTTCGTTTCTTTACATATACATATATATTCAGAAAAAAAGCTTGCCATTCATTTTGGGGACAAGCTGCTGTGTACATAAAAATACCCCTCAGAATTAAACATCAGTATAACAGGTGGGGGCTCTCTGCCTTTCCAGAAGGCTGAAAACAAGCCCAGACTGTTGTCAYACCTCTGTGCTGCCCACTGCCAGGCAACTTCTGGCTTTACTCTTTACACTCATGCAAGTGTGACAAAGAAGGGCATGGAACTGCAAGAAGAATAAATCTGAACACTATTTCAGAAGGGTTCAAACAGAAGCTTCATTACTAAGTACCACTTAATTCATTAAAAGTTCCCTAACCACTGAAGTAAAAATGGCATGTATTAAGAACGAACTCTTGTGTGAGCTTGATTTACTTCCCAGCCCTGACCTAGACAGTGTATTGTCACGGTCACTGCACTTCCCCTTTACTCCTGACCTTATTTTATGCACAACAGAGATAGCTTCCTCATCCTGTAAAGAGAGAACAAGCAACAAGCCTTTCTTTTCCAAGGATGATACATACTTTTATTAATTTGAACTTTTATTACTTTTATTACATTATACACTCAAGAAGCTTTAAGAATAACTTAAAAGATTAAACTCAGCAAGAGAAAGTGCTGTTCTTTTTGGCAAACATACCCATCACCTTCAAAGCCTTYGGGCTGTTAAAAGCTCTTCTGAATTTTAACATTTGGAGTAATGAAGGCTGCATTTTACTATCTCCACAAAGACAGACCAGAAAGCAAGCAATGATCTGCAACCCAACAATGTCAGATACCATTTGTTTATAGCCAGCCCCACGATGCACCGAGGCTCTGTCAGGATGGACTGTTTCAAGAAYATTCTTACTAGCTGTTTATCTGTACAGCGTTAGACTGAATGGCACGAAGTTACACTGAGGCCATGGGATTTTCTGCCCCATCTCAACACCATGGTAAGGAAATAGTGCCATGCATTTACTTTTCCTCCCATCCAATATACTCCTTGTTGGAAATGCTAACATCATCATAGGCACACAGAGTACATGAGAGAGCTTGGCCAGAAGGATTTAAGCTTTAATATTTTTTCCCATGCAATCAGGCTAGGGGTAAGGGAAGATGACATTTTATTACCCCAAGCAGCTAWCTGATGCAAGACTTGGTCCTCAAATGCATCACATATTAAAAAGCATCTTTGTTTATGTGCAATCATCTATGGTAAGCAAAGATTCTCTACCACTCTGAAGGAACTTCCAGTCCTTCACTTATTAACGAGTTATATCTTGAAAGCTTATATGCATTTTTTAAAAAAAAAAATTTCATCACTTTAAAGTACACTTTAAAGCATGCATTAACTTGCACATGGGAATAACTATTACCTTTCTAGGAGTCTACAACAAAAACTCCTCTACTCTGTTTGCCTAGCCCTCACCCCTCAAAACTCGAGGCTATTTTTCTGTGCACAGAAAGCCTTGAGACATGACACTACTCTGATCCTCTCTCTAATGGCAACATCTGCTGAGAGGGCTCACTCAGCTCTTTATGCAGCAATAGTAAACCATGCTTTAAAAAAACCTCAAACAAATGAAACAACCCCTCCAAGATTCACTGAGAGATTACATACAGGTAAAATTACTAATTAAAACAACATCTTCACCAAGATTCTGAACATAGCTAAAGAATGGCAAGTAGTTTTTGCTAAGGTAAAGCTTCATAGAGCAGGTAAGTATTCATATCTGACCTTAARAAGGATGGCCTTATCAAATGTCTGGAAAAACTAATGGCTTTCAACAAGAACTTCAGTATGGCAGATTCTCTTCCTTCAACAACTGATTTTTAAAGTACTTTTACTAATTTAATATTCTAAAGCCCACTGCAGTTATAGCTTACAGCAATAAGCAAACTTGAAATTAATCCCATTTAAAGTTCTAGCTCCTACTGCTTCAGGCTGCTTGAAGCAACTGTATATTTTTCATGTAACATGCTAACAACAATATTTACATTGACTAAGTTTAATGACACAGTTCCCTCTAAAAAGTTTTAACTAGCAGTATACTAAACAATGAAATAAAAATTCCTTTGTTCTTACAGGACAGTTAACTTTTGAAGAAAATKAGTGTCTTAAAATTAAGATTTTTACAGTAGGGAAAATGTAACAGTTCCCACACACAGGTTCACCACAAAACAGTGAAAATACAGCTCTCCTTTCAAACATGTTCCTGGGCCCTCTAAATCATACATCATGAACCTAGAGACTGGCCCAAGCTTAACCTACTTGCCAGGGCTTCAAATGCTGAAATAAGATGTGAATACTGCAAGAATATTCTGGGTAATAGCAATAAAGACAAAAGAGCAAGYATATAATTGTGCTTCACTGTGTCTGTCAATGTTATTATCCCAAGTAGCCTTTTTAACTGCTGTAATATTTGTCCAGGTCAGCATACTACTCAGCAGGTTTCAAAACTTTTGGGGACCACAATGCAGAGAGAAGTAAAGAAAGCTCCCATCTTGAGCTGCTGGCTCCCATTCTGCAAACACAACGCAAAGCCCAGACAAGTTTACCCCCTCCTGCCCGGAGGCRTGTTCCTGCCCTTGTCCACCTCACCCCCTGCAGACCATCAGTCCTGTCTTCAGAGCTCCTGGATACATTTATTTTCCTAGCAATGCCTGCCCGATTCAAATAGAAACAAGAAAAGCCATGAACACTCCCTAGCACACTTTTCTGCCTGTCATCAGGAAAAACAAACCAAGGCTTTCAAGATACCAGAGGGGCCAACACAGGGACAGCAGGAGGAAGGGTAGGATAAAGAGTTAAAAGTTCTTATCTCTCAGCTGACACTCTARTCTTGGAGACATCAATTCAAAAGTGCAGTAGCTAAGGAAAGTAAAGCAATCAGCTGAAGGAAGGTGGGAACCACTCTGGCAGGCAAACAGATCAGAGAGGAGTGACCAGACACTACCAGGCATCATGCACCAATCATGTCAAATCCTGTGCTGACAACTTGCTGGCAAAACTTACTCTACCAGAAGACTATGGTAAGTGCCAGTACTGCCCCCATGTTTCTCTAGCATCCAAATGAACTAAAATATATCATTTCCTCTTAAGCCATTTAGAACATCCAGAGAAAAGATGACTCAGGTACTAACTAACCTGTTGCCCTACAACTGGGAGAAATACTTGTRAGCACTTGAGTCGTCACAGTACATGTCACAGGACACTTGAGCTGAAACTGAGGATGGAAGTCTGTTTAAACTTCTATGCAAGGCACAAACTGGAAATCCTGGGCAGGGACAAAARCCTGTTCTGACAAGAGACAGTTCCAACTGAAAGTGCCTCAAATCATCTGCCAGCATGCTGGTCCAGGTCTGCCAGTATTAACTGTATAATGCAGGTTTTTTCCCACTGTAAGCATATTGGTTTTTCAAAACATTCTTTATGCTTTTACTTTGGGCAATGGGGTAGTATCATATTTTCAGATAAGAGCAGTTTCCTTTAAGTAGAAACTTTTAAAACAGTTACCTTTTTAAATGCAGTGTCTTACGTCTAATGCTTTAGGTCTACAACAAAACGTAATCCTGCATCAAGTGGCACTGCTACCATGAAGTCCTTGTTTTCCCTTACCAGCTCCTCCCAGCCCTTTCTGCTGCACCAGCAAGAGCATTTCTGTAATTTCTGATTAATCCAGTCAGGGAAATGATCCAGGTGAAGACTGAGCTGCTGCATACAGGACTTTTCAGTTGGATAACTTCCTTGATCTGGTTTACCACATTGCTACACAAATGCTAGTGTGAGAAAACAAAGATGAGAGTAATGATGCAATTTAATTCAGAATAAATCAACCCTTGGGAATACAAAGCTAATTAAAACATGGCAAAAACATATAGGCAAGTCTAAACAACTCTACAAGCCCCCTTACTTGTTTCTAAACTTTTCTTCTTGTTTATTTACTCTTGGAAGTGAAACACTTAAGTTCATAAGCATAATGCTACAAAGACAAATGGTTTAGAAATGTAAATAGACAATAACTCTTGTTTGAGTCTTGAAAAGCACATAACCCAGCGAGGTAATCCAAGAGTGTGTTCCTTCACATAGCTTATTACACTGTATATATTCAAAAGCTCAAGGCCAAGCCAGAGGGATCACACAGGGAGGCAACAGTGAGGGAGGATTCATCTGACTAAATGGGAATTCAAATAGTGTTGTGTAGGCTGCCATGCTCATCAGTGAAGATTCACACAGTGGATATTCATCAACCCAAATGTGCTTACTCCAGGTGACAGGAATGATACTCGGCTCCATTAGCTGAGATTAGATCTTCTTGACTGTAAAAGGACCGTGGGCAACTCACTACAATGGAGACTGCAGACACCCAAGCCAGACGAGATGCCTCCTACCCTGGATGCAAACTGCATATCCCTCACATGAGGAGTACTTGATATGTACAGACTGATATATGAGCTATTTGGATCTTAACTTTTCACAACTTTTCCCAGTATGGTGAAGAGCAAGAGGGCCAGACAAAACTGCTGATACGTTAATTTCCTTGCAGCAGCAGTACAAATCTGGCTTTTACCTTAATTTAGTGCTGTTTTCTTAGCAACTCTCACAAAATCACCCGAGAAATACTTATTGCTGTGTATATGCCTTTGCTTATAAAGGATGAAAGACACCATGTTTCAATAATGACAATCACAAAAGTGGGATGAAACRAGAGGAAGAACCCAATGCCACTATTACTTCTGTTCATCAATGCAGGAAGAAGGGCTCTGTTTTTTTTTTTTAAAGCAGGAGTACTTTATCTACTTCTACCTCCTATTTATCYCAGCATTCATGGACTGTCATGGTGAGCTTCTCTTTACTGCTAAACACTATTATTGTATTCTACCTACYACATAGTACAGCAGCTCTGAGCAGTCCTGCAGCTACAACTAACTGGAAGCATTATGCATCACATTGGATTCAGCTTCTTTGTTGTCCCCAAGCTGAAAGGATGCTGCTACTTCCTTCCCCTTGGCTTCCGCTCCATGCTCCATTTCCTCTCAGCTAACTTCAGCTGCCACTGTGTCTCCTCAGAGCCCTCAGGGCAGAGAGGCTGAGGGTGGCTCCTACAAGTGACTCCAGCTCCAGCAAGGCTGATGTGGTGTCCTCCATACTGCAATGTGCTCTTGCCTCCATCTGAAAAGCACCCAGGACAGCAGCAGTTTGCTTGGTGCAATGCCCACTCACGGCGACAGGGAGGCTTCACCTGCCAACCAGGGGTACAGATAATGAACAAAGACAGGAATTCACTGCCTAGGATGCTGCCACTGAGTGGCACAGCCAGTGACAGCTCACAGAACTGCAAAAACTAAGAGTAGAAACAATTAAAAGATAGCTTCAGTGTTGGATTACCAGGGACTTTTGTGCCCTGCCTGCACAAACTGCTTGTACTCAAAACATACTTTTATACCCACTGCAGCTCTGTTTAAATACACTCAATTCCCCAAGTAGCTAGTGATGATCCCTAAATAACAGGGAGTCAAATTTAGAGACTATACTGTACATAAATGAATTTTTCCTTCAGTTTTTCCTCAGGACCTGTTGCTCTTCAAGCTAGCAAGAGTGGCATGGGTATATCTGAATCAGAACATCAGCATTTTACAGAAATGAAAATGCTGCTCTATGTTGGAACATACTTAAAAATACTCCTTTCAAGGGTTCAGACATGCCATTATGTCAACTGTGATTCTGTCTTACTATTTTAAAGTGGAAGATTCAATGCATTTAGAAAAAGGAACAAAAAATTACAGTATGTTCACATTCTTATGGCTCTGTATAAAAAATACATATATATTTTCCAGTTTCTAATAAAACTAAAAATGGTATTTGTAAAAAGCATATGTATAATGCTTATTACCCATGCACAGCAAGCCAGATATTACATTAACTGAAAGCTTAATGTAAACCAGCCTTCAGAATAACGTTTCTGGAATTTCTGAAGGGGAAAAAAAAGCACTCAGTTCTATCTGGCACTTCCTAAAACAAAATGTTTTAGTGTACATTATTAACATGTATTATATTAGTATCATTACACTGATTTTTTTCTAGTAAATATAACCATTTACACAGACTTCTTGCCTCCCTTATTTTCCCTCCCTGGCACGTATATGGTAAAACCATTGGGACCTGTGAGAATAGAGTAGAATACCAGCACCACAGTTCTCTCAGATGTTGCCTTTCTTGGTATCTAAAGGTAGAACAGATATATATACTGGAGCAAAGGAAAATTGATATTACAAAAAATGCAGCTTGCATAAGGTAATGAATGTATATGCCAACAGAAGTACTGAAAGTGCATTGTTTTGATTTCAAGTTGCATGTATTTCTGAGAGATTACTTAGTTTGCCTTTGGCTGACTGAAAGAAGAACACTCCCTGAATTACAAATGTGAGGTTCACAACAACTGTACTGATCCAATGTACTGGTATTTGAGATGTGCAATAGAAGCCTCACTCCCAACCACACTGCTATTCAATGGTGAGACTTCAAGCAGGGCTGTTAAGAAATGCTATTTAAGCTCAACCTCCAACCTGCCAGGTACAGCATATTCCTATAATGACATGACCAAAGCATTGCATTTCTTTTTGACACGCATTTTCTTCTTGGTTTTCTTCCTGTGCCAAGCCTGGATTTGCCCAGAGAAGACAAGAGTAAAAAACTAATCTGAAGTTAGTAATAACAGAAAGTGGGGTGACATTTCTGTGCCYGCATTTACCAAAACCACTGGAGATTTCTGATATTTTTAAAAAATTCTAAATGCACAATTCTTCTTCCTCCCCACCACACAAATACATACAGCCAAGCTTCTGTTAACCATCACAATTAAAAATCATAAAATTGCATTTCATTGTTACCAGAAATCCTTATTTGAAAWCATTCACTTAGACAAAAGTTGACACAGCCATCCGTAAAAGCTTCATGAACCCAGTTTTAGTCTCAAGCAGGAAAAGGCACCAATGTGGTGTTAAAAAAAAGACAAAATTAAGGAGAGGGAGAAACACATGGCAATTAACACTCAAGACACAAGTGGGCAAAAAAGACACAAGACACAAGTGGGGCTGCAGGGAAAGCCAGCATATGAATTTGTCACAAGTGCATACACGCATTATTAAAGGTACCTTGAATCACTTAGTGCAAGGTATTACAAGACAAAAGGGTGAACACAAATGCTCAGGAGAAAAAGACTGCAGTTTTAAACCCTCAGATCACCTAGGTAACTTGTTCATCTGACTGAGGGAAATCAGTTACTAGGCATTTGCAGGCATTAGTTGTTCAAGACAAACATGAAACAAACCCAACCAGAACCTAGGGCTTATCTGGATCTGATAATTGACAAAATAATTTTGCTAAATTCAATCACCTCATCCTCATTAACATTTTACAACATTGTCTAGTACTGAGTAAGCAATTGGCTCCTCCACTAAAATAAAGCAACGTCTTTTTTACTGCTTTAGAGCAATTTAGCTTCTACTCTGAGGAGTCCATTTGGGTCTCAATGAAATAAATCTTTGGATTTGATGGTCATTAGTAATTTGCAGCTGAATGAGAAGAGACAGTATGGCAGTGCAAGAGAAAAGAGAGGAAGACTATAAAACTATTTCTGCATCATCTAAACTTTAGCATCGCTGTTAAAACTGCAAGCATGGGATAACCAGTTTAAAAATAAACAAAAAACCCCAGCCCAGAACCAGAGGATCTTTTCAGAGCTGTGCTGTCCAGAAAAGCAGACTTTGCAGAATATCCAGCTGAAATGACTGTGAAGTTATCTTCCCTGAAGTAATGGAATGGCAGCTTGCAGGAAGGCAATTCCAAACAGCAGCACTCAAGCATCAACCCTCCTGTCCTCCATGCACACAGAGGGAAAAAWCACTGCAGATTCTGACTAAGCAGCAACATCTGAATTTTTATTCACCATCATACTGGAAAATAATTATCTACCTAATCTCATTCTGGGATTGTGAAGATGAGATATCCTGAGYATATTCACCTACTGGTAGGCTAGTATTTGAATTTGTATTTATTACTCAAATGTTATTTTATTATTCATAAGTTCTTAATTTTGAAAAACTAATAAAATAGGAAGACCAACTTCCAAGAAATATGAGTTAAAACTAATACACACTGCAGTAGAAAAATATAATGCCAGATTTCTGCAYTAAAACAGAATATTCTAGGATTTCTCTAAAAAGAGCTCCCTAGCAGCYACAAATAAATGATCCTTAACTTCTACTGAGAAGCAAAAGTTTCCAGGCGATAAAGAAATTTAATCCTTTCCCAAATTACACTGATTATGCTTACATTCTCCCTGGTTTAATGTTACATCTCCATATAACTCTTAAATTCCCATTTGCCAGAGGTCTGTTGTTAGGTTTTATACAAKACCTATTCATGTGAAAAAGCACGCACCACATATTTTGTGTATTCACCAAACAAATCACGAGTGCCAATAGGAATTCAGATTAAGGGTTAGTTCGGGGGCTTATTTGTTTGTTTTAATATTTGCACACATTCTTCAGCAATAAAAGAAACTGAAGTTCTGGGAACAATTAAAAAATTCAAACAAAACCAAAACCAAACAAAAACCCCACAAAACCATAATTTAGTCCTCATCTGAAATACCTGTCAGGTTTTACATACTTGAGAGAAGTTACAGAGGTAAAGGTTCTAAACGGTACCTGCATGGACATCTAACAGCCTCACCGCTGGGGTTCCAAGCACAAACACAGACAAAAGCAAACCCATCTGTGAGAATTTTACCCTATTAAAGCAAGTACGTTACTGAGACTTAGAGGGTACCTCTGTGACCTTCAGAGGCCACAAGAGATCTGCATAAAAAAGTCATTCAATTTTCTAAATACAGTGCTAAGTGCAGAGCTTAATAACCAGTACTTCCATATTCACAAATTACGTAATCAGTCTGGCTGAGGAGAATTTGAAGCTGGGACTGTCTGAACATATGTCTGAGACCAATAAAGGAGAGAAATTCTTGATGCAAAGCATCCCTCCTCATCCTTTCCTAATCAGAACATTGACTACAAGTCCCACCTTCAGAAAGCTCCAAATCCAAGACCTATTTATTTGGATTGTTAACACAGAAGTGGAACATCTCAACCAAGTCTTATTTGATCTGTCCCACCATGAGGAGGACTCTCCCCCTTAGTCTCATGTAACCTGTCCAACAACAAATCCTGCAGCTGAAGCAATTATTCCGTAATGGCATGCTCTGGCTTTCTAACCTCTACCTTTATTTCAATCACTTGGTTTTTAACTAGTCCATTCAGCCACAGAGGAAAAGACAGTGAGGTGCAAACATCCCTGAACTTCAGCAASAGCCCTTTACTTGTACCTACAACTGTCACCATGGTACTAAAAGGGCAAGAGGGAAAACCAGCTAGTTGAGGTTTTACAACCATTTAGCACTTACTGTGCTGTGTGTATACAAACTGGGAATGTACCTAGTACTAAAACTCTTCTCTCCAGAAAAATCATCACACCTGATGTTCAGGAAGTTATTCAAGGCTACAAGCTGGCATCACACAAACTTTCAAAMAAAGATTCACAGTAAGGAGGTGATATTAGGAAGCAGAATACACTTTGATCATTGGTACATATCCCCTTGTACCAATGTACATGTCCAAAGAATAAAGACTGGGCTTCTAATTAGGCTTTGGTAAGTGATATTATGAAAAACTCAGATGTTCTCACATGGAAGACAGAATTAGACATTTCTATTTCGATAAAGATATTCTCAACTCACTGACATAGCTGCTATTACTCAAATAATCAGATGTCAGTCTTGATGTAGATGTAGCAGCTACAGACAAACCTTTCCATGCTATCTGAATTGAGCTTGACAATAGAAGACAAGATCAGTYAGACAGCTGAAAGGCACTAATTCTGCCAATACCTCACCACTTCGATTACATGAAGGAGATTTTCCATATGATACAAAAATTATAGCCAGATTTGATATTACCTTGGTATCTGAAGTGTTAGCTTCATGGGACACACACAGCTCTGGTTTTCTGGCACGCTTATCAATAAATTCAGTATATCCCAAGTTTAGTGGCTTTTGAGTTTTAGTTAATGGTTCTTATTCCAGAAAAGCTRTTTTTGTTTGTCCTTTAAAAAAGGCAGAAACTGGTATTGCATTTGATGTCAGATTGCCTGGAGTGGYAGGTTTTCCTACAAGACACCTTTGCCTTTTGACTACTCTGTGTGTGAACACATGCYCACCCTGATTTTACTTAGGGTACCTAAATCCAACCATGAAAGAAGGAAATCAAAAAGGTTACTTTCAACCTTTTATTTCTTGCAGCAAGCATCACTTACTGATTGTTACAACCTTTGTGAGATAAGGAAAGCTCTGAGGAAAGAAGACATAAGCACACCCTTCACATGGGGCGCATCCACCCCAGTGCAGTGGGAARGATGCTGCCAGCCCCCTGCCATGAAGGCTCAGCCGGCCTACGATCGCTCATCCCAGATGACACATTTACCCATTTAACAACAYATACCACAAGGCCAACGCTGACCACAGGGGAGGATGCATTTCCTTCTAACATGTCTTGTACCTCTATGTACTCAAGTTTTCTGCATCCTGACATGCCCGYGCTCCCGGCAGGCGCGATGCCGCCACAGGATCCCTGTAGGAGCCCGACGGAGGGGCTGCCCTCCTGCCACCAAACGCAAGGCCAAGGGCGAGGAGGGCACGGYGGTGTTTCCCCCCTCACCGAGGCTCCACAGGGGGAAGGCTGGAGGGCAGGTGCACCTGGCCGGCCGAGGGGCTGCCACACCACGGCACAGGTGAAGATCGGACTTGTGCAGCCCAGGGCAGGACCCGCAGCCCGGCATAAGAGCATCAGGAGCTGCTCCAGGTGCCCTCGGGCGCTCGGGCACTGGCTCGCTGYGGCTTCTGCGCCCACCGGGAGAAGGCGGAGGAGATCCTGCCCGGCCGGGGAGCGTCTCTGACCGGCTGCCCAGGGGCAGCGGTGACAGACCCCGCCCGGCCGGCGGGAGCCACCGCGCCGAACAAAAGGCCCGGCGGAGGCCCGGAAACGTCCCGGGGCCGCGGCCGAGCCGCGCCGTCAGACCGGGGGGCGAACCCCAGCCCGGCCGCCCCGCACGGCCTGCGGCCGCCGGTGCCCCCCACCCGCCTCTCGCCGCCGCGTCGGGCCCTGCAGCGGGCACGGTGAGGAGACGGGAAACCGGGGGGAAAGGACGCAATGCAACAGCTCCGGCGGCGCCGAGGGACGCAGGGAGGAACGGAGGGGGCAGCACAATGAGGCCAGCGCAGCCCCTGCCCCTGCCAGTAACAAAAGCTCCCCAGCCGCGGGGCTGTCTCCGCTTCTCCGGGCTGCGGGGTCTGCGGCGGCCGGCGGAAGCCAGGAGAGGTCTCACATCACCGACCCGCTTCCCCGCCGTACCCTCGGTCCGGCCCCCCGCACAATGCAGYCCCCGCCGCCCCGGGGACCGCCGCACAAAGCGGGCCAGTCCCGCCGCCCATCCCGCACCGACCTTGAGCCGCCTCGGGCGCCCCTAAGGTTTTGGTCACCGCCTTCCACACGTTGCAGCCCAGCAGGCAGAGGAGAAGCGCCGCCGACCTGCTCATTTCCACCCGCCGCCGCCAGCCGCCGCCAGGGAGAGAATCGCCGCCGGAGCCGCTGCCCGGAGGAGGAGGAGAAAGAGCCGCATCAGGGGCTGGCCCGCTCCGCGCCTCCCTCCATGTTGCCGTGCGCTGCCCCTCCTGCTTTCTCCGCCTGCTGCATTGTCGTCCCGCCGCTGCGCCCCGGCTCCGCGTCCCGCGCTGTCCCCCCAGGCGGGCGGGCGGCGGACGCGAGCGGGAAGGAAGGGGAGGCGGGAGAGCTCCGCGGCCCCGCTGCCTGTCCGCTCGGGTTTATTCTTTAATTCCGCTCCCGTTTATCCATCCCCCCGCTCTCCCCGCGGGAGCGGCCCGGGCTCCCCGCCCGCCCCTTAACCCTTGGCGGCACCCCCTGCCCTGCCCGCGCCCGGCGGCGCAGCGCCCCCTGCCGCCCGCGTCCTGCCCTGCCCCGCCGCGGGGCTCCTCCGCAGCGCCGGT